>VDFB02379508.1:0-13665 GCA_007258455.2 Sequoia sempervirens | reverse complement strand
TTCTTCTAGATTTCTTTAGTAGATTTGTAGCTCATAACCTTCACAAGTTTTGTATTAGAAATAACATTCAAGAGAGAATACCTTTCTTTGTCATTGTTCTCATAAGCCTTGATCTCATAATCAATTGATGGTGTCCATTTGCAAGCCTTTTATATCCATCTTTAGTTGACTTCCAAACTCCAAACCCTAGAGAAACAAGGAATCGTTCCATCCTGGTCTTCCAAAATGCATAATCAAATCCATCAAACAAAGGATCCTCTTTCTTGTGCACCATCAGATCTACATCAAGAGGTTAAGATTTCTTCTAAAGAACCATTCTCTGATACCAATTATTGAATGCACAAGAAAAGTGAGAGGGAGGTTGAATCAGTTATACATTAAAACATCAAAATCCTCATTAACATTTAGATCTACATTAACCTCTTATACCCTTAACAACCATTAAACCCTTATCATGCATTAGCAGAATATAAACATGAGAAATAGTAATGCAAACACATCCAAACACATAAGAACACCATATTTATATGGAAAACCTAAGAATGGAAAAACAATAGTGAGGATAAACTCACAATATAAAGTAATTACAACACCAAATATAATAGGCTCACTACCAGAGGGATCATTAGAAATGGCTCACTGCCAAATTAGAAAGAATAAGAAAGCATATTGTCACAATGATGAATCCATCTTAGAGAAACAAAAAATATCCACCACTACAACTCTACACTATTAGTAACCCCTACCTCACTGCTTTCAAAAACTTCAGGTACTCTACAAATGTAGACCCTTCTACTCATTGCATTGGAGTCATAGGCATTCAAATTGCACTTCAGATCTTTGCATATGATTAAATTCACATCTCAACACATACTCTCATATACACACTCTTCTCCAATAATTCACCTTGCTTTTATACCATTCACAACCTTAAAAACATCTTACAAGGTTGGCTATGCACCTCAAATGTGAAAATTCAAATTAGGTCAGTACCAAAGCATTCTCGTGGTGGAGAGGAATGAAGGCATACTACAACACACCTTAACTCAAACCCAAATCCACATATACATTCCACGCCACACTTCCACAAACACTAAAGCATATCTGAAATTAGTGTAAACACCCAAGGTTGACCGAACCTATGATAACACCATTAAACATTTAAGTACATGCTTCCTCAACTCCAATGATGACTCGTGAACCACACACAAAACTTAAACACAATCTAGAATATTCCATCACCCCAAAATCCAACAAATCCTTCACAACAACATACACTTGAAGAACATAATCATTTTGTACACCCAATTAACCTTCCACGCACTATAACTCATTAATACAACCTTGTAGAGCACCAAAAATCAAACAAATCATAATGAAGATAGATATGAAAATTATACACACACCTTCAGATCTACAAGACTAGAAGCCAAAATGTAGATAAACACATAGCAAAACCATTTCTCCCAAACAACATTGCATCACAATTCACACACTAGTGAACACAACTTTTGTCAAATGATTTAAAAAATGAAACTTTGGATATAACACCTCTGAACACCTGTAATCAACATATCTGAACCACATAAGCATATCTTCAATCACAAAGAAATGCATAGAAAAACACTAAACACTACTTTTCCACATTAAATACTCTTTACCACACAGTTTCCTCTTTTATTCAAATTTTCTTAAAAGCACTTGGAAACCAAGAACTACAAACACCAACTCAACATTTGTAACACCTTCTCAACAAACATATGCTCATCAAAGAAACACTAGAGGTTGACATCAGTGAGACTACTAATGACAACATAATGTAACCAACCAAAGCATTTCCATAGGTTGACATCAATCTAACAAAAAAGATCTATTGACATCAATGACAACACAAACTTCCAACACAACAATGGTTTCTTCACCACTCACTCAACCATCAATCCCAGTTCAATGCATAAATTTTTTATGTATATATTATTTTGTGTCCTATCCTTCAAATGGCTCTAGGAAAATTCACTACCAAAAATTCACCTCCAACAATTCATTACCGTGGAAAATTCACCACCAATAATTCATCACTGTGGAAAATTCACCACCAAAAATTCATTACCATGGATAATTCATCACATATACAATTAGGAAATTATTGGTGGTGAATTTTCCTAGAGATGAATTTGTCATGGCAATTAATTGTTGGCGATGAATTATTGGAGGTAAATTGCTGGTGGTGAATTGTTGGTGGTGAATTTTCCTGAAGCTCCTTCAAACCTATGCAAATATTCAACATTTAAATACTTATAGGAAAAGATAAGACTATATCTAAATATGATATGCAATATTGTATGATAAATATCAAAAGGATATCTTACCAAACCTTCTTTTATGCACCCAAGTTGTTGATGTAGAAAATAGGATATAACTAAATAATGAAAGTCTATTGAAAATTTTAAATATCCAAGTTCATTAGTTGTGATAAATTAAGTGAAAATAAAAATAACCAAAAGGAGAATGGAAACCATAACTCAAGAAATACATGGAGAAATCCTTACCAGACAAAAATTCATAGCCAAAGAGATCCAAGTTGTATTAATCCTTCAATTATGACTTATATTAATACACTTCATCTAAATTTTAGAAATAGTTCATTATTGCTATAACTTACAAAATAAGCTATCCAATTTTAATGTAAAATTTAATTTTGTGTTAACTTCTAGATTACATTAAATGAAAATAGAAAATAGACTGCAAGACGTGTATCCAAAATTATTAGATTAAATAAAATACAAGTGTTGAAATGATAAATTATATATAAAAATAAAAATAATGAAAAAACAACCTAGCAACAAAGGATAGAGATCAATTCCCAATTTGGTATCATGATGCATGGATGTTTGTGCATTATATTAGGGTCCTTCTCTTTTGCTATCATCCTAGACTCATGTTGTCATCCATAAAAGTTAAAAATTCTAATATTTTGACCCAATTTTAAACCCACTTGTACAAAAAGAAATAAGGACAAAAGAAACAAAAAAAATAGGGGATACTAGATGATATAAAAATGATAAAACTTATTTTAATATACGTATTTTTAAATGGAAATAAAAATGAAAATGATAGACGAAGAAAGTGCAAACTCCCATTTCTAGAAAATTTCTAAATGACAACCCTACAAGTTAGAAAACGAGGGTTTTTTTGGATTGTTAAGGTACTTTCCAAAAATGATAAAGCCCTTAGTTTGGTATTGTGAACTCCATGGGAAGAAATTTTTTAGAAAAAAACAAAATAGGGTTTTCTCTTATCCTAAGCATATGTAGGAATGTTAGCCATAGAGAAAAACTATGAAAAACAACTCAAAAATTATAAAAAAAGTATGTATAAATAAGAATAATAGCAAGGAGATGGATATACCAATGTGAAAGTGTAATACAAAAGGATTATACACTATTGAATGAAAAAAACATTGAAGGTAAGAGAAAAATAACTAAAATAATGTCACCTCAAGAAGCTTGATGAGATATAGTTATTGAAGAATGTTATTGATCCTTCAAGGAATGTTATTAAATTCTTGTACAAATATTCATATTATAATAAACAATGAAAAATACATGTTTTAGGAATCTAGAAACTACTAGTAATATCTTGAAATCTTAAGACATTATAATAAGTAAACAAATAGAATGAGAGTTAAAATGAGACAATGTGAGGGAAAATAAGTGAGTATAGGAGATGGGGAAATGTTTGGATTTGTACTAGAGAAAAAATATGTAATGTTAAACTATAGAAATAAAATAAAAAAATTGAATAGTTGTAGTGTAGAAAATTGTACTCCTTTCTATGTGATAGTGCAATTTCACACTTAATTTGGACCTATTTTGGTGACCTTAAATTTATACATTTTTTCCATTCATAAATAGGCACCTAATCCCCTTTATTATGAATCTCAAGGCCTATTTTTATCATTTTCCAACATTGCAACATGCATTGAATAAATGCATTTAATTAATTAAAGACCTCAAAACACATTGATCCTAGATTTTTAGGCCATAGCCCATTTGTCCTTGGGTGAATGCTCCCCTTTAAATTCCAAAATCAAAATTTAAAAATATTTTTGGTGGTATTTTAAAGTCCCATATTCAAGTTTTAAATTTCGGCTATCAGGATCTAATATTCGGGAAATTAGAGAAGCCTATAAAGCCTAGTCTTCTCATTATTTCAAACTAGATTTTAGACAAGCAAGAAAATTGAACTTTTGAAGAGCAAGGAGAAATGAATTCAAGCAAAAAAAGTTGAAGTCTTGAAGCATCATTTTGTGTGTATTTGTAGGTCTTCAAGCTCATTTTTTCAAATAATTTCTCAAGAATTGATTATGATTTAAGGTTGATGCCTATGGTGGATCATGATGGATTCTAGGTTTGGGAGATACATTTGGCCATTTTCCCTAACCTAATGAATTTTTCCCTAATTGCTCCCATCTTATACCTTCATTCTACTAGCTACCTAAAGCAATTTATTATCATATTTCAGATCTATTAGGGTGTTTTGACTTCTCCCTAATTGGTTCTTTATCATTTGCCATTGTCATATCGGAATCATGCTCTAATGTACTTTAGTTGGGTTTCTTTGCACATTAGCTCTTAACAACCTTAGATGCACTTAATGTTAAGGCTTGCACACATTGTCATTTATCATATTTACATCATTTCATCAAGGTTTAATTACCAAAATTGGGGTTTGACCAAGGAAAACCCCTATTAACACAAAACAACATTTTCTTTTGTAGATTTCAAACAAGTCTAGATCCGAAGGATCAGATTTACAGGTACAGGAAGAAAGTGGAGAAAAAGGACTTCAAAATCATCTTTTGAAATTTCAGAAAAGGCTATAGGGACCCATTCGGCCTAGGGAAAATGTGTCCTACTTCAAACTACAAAACCTAGTTTTCAGACTAGGTGCAAACTATTTTTCCCTCCTCAGATCTGCCTAAAAGTGGTTTCTATTTTTCTATCCTTAATCTCAATATTTCATGTTTTACGTCACATAATTGAGTTCATTAGGTATTTTATTTTTATCTCCCAAATTCTTGCTTCACCACTTTGTTATTTTTTGTCATAAGGAAACAACATATCCTCCTAATAAGATTGACTCGCCTCAAGGTTGAAATTAAATCCTACCCTTGGGATATCTCCTTTTCTAATGAAATTAGGGAAAAATGAGGCTGTCCTAGATCATCATTCCATTTTGGTTAAACACATTCTCATCCATTTTCCCTACTTCTACTTGGTAAACCCTACATTCTTACACTATAGTGTTTGTCACTGGTAGGCCTCAAAACCCCAGATCTATAGGGTTTTCATTAGTTTGCATTGCATCTCATTTAGATTATAATTACATTAGCTTTCATTGCATTTAAGCTTTGAAATTATATTTTCATCCTTTAAACTCAAAATCCAAAAATTGCATACATATTACATTTATTTTTCATGGTAGTTGCATATTAGTGTCTTTCAAATATTTTACATCAAAAAATTTAGTCAAAAATTGCATTCAAAATTTTTTCATCTTTGTTCTTTTTTTTTTCATCTCTTTCCTTCACATTTAGACAGTAAAATCTGGAAAATCAATCACAAAAAATAGATTCTAAAACCTGTAACAAAGAACATAAATAGTAACCTAAGAGTTCAAATTTCAATTTTTAGAACCTTTTTACAAGGACCCATTCACCCTAGGGTGAATCCATCCCTGTACAGGTGTCTTGCCAAGTTATTGGGTGTATTTCTATCTCTTTTTTCACTTTTTGATTTTGTTATTAAACCTACAATTTAAAATTTGAAACAGTCTATTTTGAACATTAAAGAAAGTTGTTCTTTTGATGAAATACTAGGGAAAATTGAAAAAGTTATTTTCTATTTTAGTATTAGATTATTTTAGATAGTTTAGATATATTAGTTTTCATTTTGTAAACATTGGAAACCATAAACTATCCTAAAAATATTAAACAAAAAACCTAAATGATATACCTTGGAGAAAGCATAGTTATTTGATCATGTTAGATATATTTCTACAAGTTAATATATCCTTCAAGCCCTTTATTAGTGATGACTTTGACATGTTATATGAATCCCTTTAGGATTTCATCTCACAAGGTTCATTCATAAGGCTTGCAATAACAAATCAAAACAAAGGGAAGTTAATGCAATCACACCTCAACTTGTCATCTACCCACCTTCACAAAAACAAAAAGTCCAAAACAAACTTGTGCTTATCATAGGACCACCTAAAAAGAAACCATTACCTCCAGGGGATATCTTGAATTTTGCAAGGAAACATTATACTAACAATGTTTCATAACAATTGAGTTATAATACTATTGCTCATACATATAATACAAGGAATAATAGGTAACCACAAACCATACCTACTTCGTTACCACTACCTCAACCTATTTTTCCTAGTTCTCCTTGTTTTCCTTTACATAATGGAAAGGAGTATGATATTTTGGAACAACTTAATGTTGGTGTAATTAATTATTTAATTACACTAGGGTAAGTTTAAGTTAGGATTTTTATTTAATTAATTAATTCCTAGGTTGCATTATTAGGAAAATCATTAATAATAGGGTCATCCCCCTTTCCATGTATTTAGGAGATAAGATTCTTCTAGAATATCAAATAGAACTTATCTCAATCAGTTCATCATTCCCTAGGTAGTTAGTTAGGGTTTAAATGTCACGTGTTGTTAGATCAAGACACATGGCAATATTATAATGCATCTTGTATCTCAACCTTTCCTATATAATCAGGGAATTTGTACATTTGTAATCATATTCTAGATCAATAAGATAATCTCAATTTGCATGCCTAAGTTGCAACACTTTCTGTGTGGGTGAATTTCTTCTTGGAAAAGATCCTCTTGAAGGCTACAACTTTGTAGGGACATTATGCATCCACTATTTCAACATGGTATCAGAGCTTTTCCATTCAAGGTTCATCTTAGGATCAAGAAAGTTGGGCTAGAGAGATTCATTGCGGGCTTGGAGGTTTTCGTTATAGGCTACTTGGCTCCACCCAGGGACCAA
This sequence comes from Sequoia sempervirens, assembly GCA_007258455.2. Classification (NCBI taxonomy): domain Eukaryota; kingdom Viridiplantae; phylum Streptophyta; class Pinopsida; order Cupressales; family Cupressaceae; genus Sequoia; species Sequoia sempervirens. The sequence continues at coordinate 6,590 of VDFB02379508.1, read as the reverse complement.
GCTAATTTCTGGAGAAAATTGAGTCCAATCCAAGCTTTCCATTGTCTTCAAAAAGCCTCAAAACCCTAGGATCGCCTGTTCATTCATCAAAATCAGAGAAATCAATTGGGAGCCACCAGAGGTATTTTTAGGGTTTGCAAAATCAAATAGTATGATCCGTACAATTTACAGTTAAAAATCATCCCTATCAATTGTACTCTATGGCAAAAAAAATTTAGTTGTAGGAGATTTTTCTTTTCAAAAAATTTGGGCTATTTTTTATATTGTTTTGGCAAAAATTAATATTTTCAGAGCAACCTGGTATTTTAATCCCAGTCAACAAAAGGGTTTATATTTATTCATTGGGCTTATATTTTCCATCAACAAAAATAATACAGGGTAGCTGGCTTCTCATTCTCATTGGTGCATTTATCAGTGGAGTACATTTTGGCATCAACTCCTCTGACTGGCCACGCCTTGACTCTGCTCACCGTTTCATCACCACTCGCCATTTTGCCCCCGGCGAACCTCTTATTAGTCCTTTTGTTCAATGCTCGCTCCAAATTCCTCAAGCATAAGGCGATGTGGTCATATACTAAAACCACAAGCTTTGTCTCTTCAAGTAGTAAGCTGCTCACAAACCGCCAGCTGTCGTCCATTGTTCGCCAAATCTAAGTACCTGGTGGTGTGGATTTTTAATTTTTCTAGTCACTGGTCATATCAACGTATTCTATTGACTTTTTTAGCCCTAAATAATTTTTAAAATTTTTATCCTATATAGGCCCTCATAGGGTTTTTTTTCAAATCACCATAACTTTTCATGTTCAAAGATCTCAAAAATTGAAAAATGATATATCATCAGAAAGGTAATTTAGTGCACTGTCTTGTGCTACAATCCTTTTTGTACAAATTTTCTATCAAAAAAATCTATAGTCAATTGAAGTCAACCATCCATTTTGGAGTTAAAGGCTCATATCTTCTCATCAGATTGTCAAAATTTGGTGATTCTAGCTGCATTAGAAGGTATTGTAGAGCTTTTTTCATCACCTTTCTTTTTAGTTCAGATTTAGCTCCCAAGTGATTTGCATTGCATTTTTCCTTTTAGCTTTTTCATTAATACATCCTAAAGATTGGAGAAAGGTTTTTTGCATTGAGGGACATCATTTTAGTTGCACATCATATTTGGAAGTTTCTATTTAATATTGAAGGTCAATATCTTTGTTATATTGGAGATTTGTCATAATTTGTTATGAGGTTTTCAAGTCATCCTCACTAATAATGTTGGGAACGGTAAACTATAGACAATGGAGAGATTGCATCATCACCCGTCTTCAATCACTTCAATTGTTGTAACATTTGTATGGTTTTGTTCCCCCTCCTGATAATTGTATGCAAAAAAAATAGAATTATTGAAGGTATGATGCTCTAAGGGTTATTGCAATGCATTTTGTTGATGATATTTTGAAATTTATTGATAATTGTAACTATCCTCACATTATTTTCTTTAAGATTTGGGAGCTATATGGAGATCCTAATACTCCACCATTCCCCAATGGTGATCATGATTTAGAGTTTCATATGCTTTCTTCCTTTCTTAGACTCTATACCCTGATGATACTATGTGAGAAGACTATTTGAAAATTTTGAATCTTCAAGAAGTTGATAAGGTTTCTTTAGATGCTCCTTCTTCTCCATCAAAGACTATTGATATACCTTCACATTAAGTGATTCCTTGTCCAAATTCATTGATTGAGGCTTCCATCATTTCTATTCATTAGAAATTTTACTGACTTGGCATCACATGATAGCTTTCTAGTTTCAGCCATTGCATTCTGGGTAATTCTACGTGTTTGGAAGATATTCTTGAAGGTATATCTCTCTCCCTTCATTTAGATTCTACTTTGATGGTCTCCCTTGATTCCCAGTCTCCTGCCCCAACCTGGGAGCCAAAGACTATCTTTGCACCCCATTTATCTTCTCAGAGATTTCATTATGGAATCGAGTTTCCATCAAAGATCTACCATTGGATTGGCTTCCGTTATTCTCCCCAATGGTTTTGAGGACACTTCATTTTGGGGGAAATTCACTTCCATCTGTTCCTTCAATCAAATGACCACAGCCTTTGGATCTTGTTCAACATCAATTTTTGCATAGTCCTGGTTTGTCACTTTCTTCATTGATTGGGAATGTACTTGATTTGATTGTGGCATCTTCATCTTTAGTGGAAAAGGAGACACATGAGTAGTTTTTAGAGACATCTTCATCATTCATATTCACTCTTCCTGCATTCAATTGCTATTTGGAATGGGAAGAATGCCTGCATTTCTACTTGGTTTTATTTCTTTTGAAAGGGATACAAGTTGTTTTTTGACATTGGATCATGTTTTATCTTCAGGAACTTACCATTTTTGTAGGTGATCACATAATATGGGGGGGCTACATAGTCTCTCTCTTTCCCTCCTATGGGGAGGGTATTGATTGTAATATATCCATGTGGCAAATGGTGTACTTGGGGGGTATCATGGTGTCCTCCTTCCTTCCTCAATCCTTCCTTACTTATTTGCATTTCATCCCCTGTTTGGAGAGGGGTTTTCTTCCCACTAGGTTTTCCCCTTTTCTCCATTTGTGGGAGATTATTTGCATTTCATTCTCATTTGTAAATGGGTACCTAAAATTTCCATCATGTAGTCGGGACCCATCATTCCATCATTGCATAATCATTGCATTTTCTTTTCCTACCTAAGTTGCACTTATGTGGTGGTGTTAGTGTAATTAATTATTTAATTACACTAGCATAAGTTTAACTTATTATTTTTATTTAATTTATTAATTCCTAGGTTGCATTATTAGGAAAATCATTAATAATGGGGCCATCCCCCTTTCCATGTATTTAGGAGATAAGATTCTTCTAGAATATCATCTAGAACTTATCTCAATCAGTTCATCATTCCCTAGGTATTTAGTTAGGGTTTACATGTTGTCACGTGTTGTTAGATCAAGACACATGGAAACATCATAATGCATCTTGTATCTCAACCTTGCCTATATATTTAGGGCATTTGTACATTTGTAATCATATTTTAGATCAATCAGATAATCTCAATTTGCATGCCTAAGTTGCAACACTTTCTATGTGGGTGAATTTCTTCTTGGCAAAGGTCATCTTGAAGGTTACAACTTCATAGGGACATTGTGCATCCATTATTTCAACACTTAGAAACAATCTTGCTAATATTTATTTATGGGACCTTATTAAAGCTTCACCTAATTATCATAGCATGCTTCAAAGTGCTTTACAACAAGTTGTTGTCCCTCTTAGTTCACAACTCAATAATGTAGAAACCCTAATTCAAGATATGAATTTAGTTAGCATTGATTTTGTCTTTTATCAAGATGAATTACCTCCATTAGAAGTGAAAAAACAAAATGATGCTTTGATGATAGTGGTTATTATTAATCACTGTGGCATAAGGCGTGCCCTCATTGATAGTGGTTCAAAACTCAATGTTTGTAGTGTAATCCTTCTTGATAAGATTGGAGTAGACAAGATTCAAATTCAACATGATTCTTTATCTATTTATGGATTTGATAATGTAGGGAAACAACCACTTGGTGTGATAACATTACCTATTAAAGTAGGAAAGGTAACATTGAAAAGTCCTATTCATGTCATGGCTCAAGAGGTCCCATATAATCTTCTCTTAGAAAGACCTTGGATTTAGGAAATGAATGGTGCCCCTTCAATGCTTCATTGTTTAATGAAATATACCTATCAAAACAAGGTCTACACAATCAAATTTGATCTTCAATCCGACACTTGTTTTCAAACTAAAAAAATACATGAAAAATCCTTTGAGAATATTGATACCAACTTCAAAAGTTTAACCCATGCAAGAAGAATAAAAAGATAAATCAATCACAAAACTATTATATGATGATTGGGGTTCATTGTATTTTACACCTACATTCATGGGAGAATATAAGAGCACACTGAAAGAATAAATAAAGGACAAAGAAACAATAGTAATTTCAACACAATATGAAGAAGAATCATCACAAGAATCCAAGTTGACAACTTTTAAAAAAGAAGAATACAAAAATTACACAAAAATCTATGATGAGTTTGATCATGAACAACCACTATCCTCAAAAGCAATGGAATATCTCTATGGGAGAGGATATCAACTCTTGAAATATATTGGTTATAATGGAAAATGATATGGTGTGCATGAACAGGGAATTTGTGTCCCTATAGATCATAATGTACAAGAAAAAAAAGTGGTCTTGGATATTTTCCTTCGAAAGCATAAAAAAAGACTTCAATCAATATCAACACCATCATGCAAGATTCTCTGAAGACAACTCTTGCATTGAAGCATCCTAATTTAATGGATACCACAAGTGAAGATGAATCATTGGATTATTTTAAACATGATGAAGCTTTAGCAAAAAAAATGGGAGTTTATGATAATTTACCAACTCATCACAACAAATAAAGATTCATTTGTACCTTAGATAGTAAGGGATTCTTTGGTGAAGAAAATAAAACAAGTGATATTGAACAAGATGAACATGAAGAAATTCTCGAAATAACAAACCAAAGTACATTATTTGTGGGAGATACAATCAGCATACCAATGGATACGTATGACAAAGAGAAAGTGATTCAAATAGGAAAGTGTCTTGATGATGAAGTATAGAAGATCATGCATTATTACATGACTTTCTTGAATTTTTTTCTTGGAAATATTCAGATAAGTATTGATGCTAAGATAGTTATGCATAAAAATGTTATGGAAAAAGATGCTAAACCCATAAGACAAAAGATATGGAAGATGTATTCTAAGATAGCCTTATTTGTATGCATCATTAAAAGATGATTTTACCCTTCCTAATATTGACATGATAGTGGATTAAACCGCAAGCCATGCTTTATTGTCATCCATGGATGGTTTTTCAAGATATAATCAAATTTTCATCAACCCTCAAGATCAATATAAAACAACTTCTACCACACCTTAGGGAACATTTTGTTGGGTTGGCATGCCTTTTGGATTAAATAATGTTGGGGCAACATATCAACAAGCTATGACACTAATATTTCATGATTTCATCCACAAAATTTTGGAAGATTATGTTGATGATATTTTGGCTAAATCTTTAACTCATCAAGATCATGTCAAAATACTTCGTAAGATCTTTGAAAGAATTTGTAAATATAACATGAGATTAAATCCAAAGAAATGTTTATTTGGTGTATATGGTGGAAAACTCTTGGGTTTTATAGTGTCACATAGAGTAATTGAGGTGGAAAAAAAGAAAATTGACGCTATCATAAACATGCCACTTCCTAAAAATATTTATCAATTGTGTAGTTTATAGGGAAACATTCAAGTAATATGTCATTTCGTGGCATCCTTGGTGGATCAAAATCTCCCCTTTACTCAACTTCTTAAGAAGAAATCAAAATTTAAATGGAATGAGGATTGTAAACAAGCTTTTGAAAATTTGAAAGTGTCTGGCTATTCCTCCCATATTGCAACCTGCTATTCAAGGAAAACCATTCATTCTTTACATATTAGCATCCAATCATGCTCTAGTAGTAGTATTGGCTCAACAAGATGAAAGTGGCAAAGAACATCCTATTTATTACATTAGCCGAACTATAATTGGTTATGAAACTTGATACACAACCATAGAAAAATAATGTTTGGCTCTAGTGTTTGTAACTAGTAAATTGAGACATTATTTATTAAATGCAAGGGTGCATGTTGTTACAAAGTTTGACCCTTTGAAACACCTTTTTGCTAAAATATATTTTCCAAGATGCTTAGGTAAATGGTTTATGTTGTTGACTAAGTTTGATCTTAAATTTATTCCTCAAAAAGCCATAAAAGGACAATCCTTGACCAACCATTTAGCTAACACTCCTTCACCATTGACATCACCTAATAATGACTCATTCCCTGATGAAAGTGTATTGACAACTGAAAAGGAAACATGGGAATTGTATTTTGATGGTTCTAAGATTTGAACTGGCTCTAGAGCAGGTGTTATATTAATACCACCTTCAAGAAAACTTATTCCCTTATCCTACCATTTAAACTTCCTATGCATGAATAACATTGTAGAGTATGAAGCCCTAATTGCTAGAATACATGTGGCCTTATCCTTAGGAGTTCAACACATTCATATATTTGGTGATTCTCAATTGGTCATTAAACAAATAAATGGCTCTTATCAAGCGAAAAATAGCAAGTTATCCCAATATAAAGACTTTACAATGGAATTGCTAGAACACTTAGAATCATATACATTGATAATATTTCATGAAAGGATAATCAACATGTGGATTTAATGGAAATTGTTGCTTCTCTTGTATCTCTTAAATATCCTTCTATCAACTTCACATTTGTAGTTCACACAATCACAAAGCCATCAATAGATGAAAAGATAAAAGAAGCATTAGTGACCAATATTGAAGTCTCTAATGAATGGTACACACCAATATTTAATTACTTAAAGGAAGGTGTGTTTCCTGAACCAACTGCCAAAAACACTAGGGATTGTATTCAAAAACTTGCAACTAGATACATAATTTTAGCCAATGT
>VDFB02379506.1:0-60829 GCA_007258455.2 Sequoia sempervirens | reverse complement strand
TTTTTAAAAAAAAAAGTATGTTGGATTTATCTCTTTGTTGAAGATTAATACATACTTGTCCTCTTTCTCTTATGGATTTTTTTTGAAAGGTTTTCTCTCATAATTCTAGTGTTTATATGGTTTGTTGATTTTATTCTTATTATTTATTTAAACATGCAATCGATAATCATCATCATATGGTAATCCTTGAATAAACTATTATATTTTGGATTTACATACAGTTAAGAGATTTTGTTGCAACAATTTCATCTTTTTTCTTTATAAATTATATGTAAAAATTATTCATACACCTTTCTCATGGGTAATTCCATGTACACAACAAATAGTTGAATGAAATTAAATCCACTTTTTTAATTTATCTCTCTCTCTCTCTATCTTTGCAATTATTTATCTCTAAAAGCTTTCATACTTGATAGAGATTCTCATCTAGAGACTTGACCACTTAGATTCAAACTTGTGCCTTGGATTAATGGTATTAGATAGACTCATATTTGTCTTGCATGTCAAGTCAAACATGGTAGTATTACTTGAGCCTTGATATCAAAACCATTAGAACCATAAAATTACTTTACTAACCCATTTCAATATGTCCAAACCAAAGCAACAAGAGGTATGCATGATAATCAAGAGAAATATTGATGAAGCTCTCATGGATCAATATAAATTCATATACAAATAGTTTGTAGATATCCTTGAATGGGTGGATCTACTAACTTCATCTTTAGAAAAAGGTTGGAAATCAAAACTTTGGTTTCAAATAAAACTAGATGTATTTGAGGGTAATATTATTGATGTTGTAGATGATTGATAGACTAGTTATTATACTATCCTAAAGAGCAACTCATAGAAAGTAATTTAGGACTCTCAAGAAAATATTCATTTAATATACTAGAATGAATCTACAGCCTTTGAGAACTATTCAAATTATCCTTTTCTATAATGCTTGAAAGAAATACAAATTGTTCTATTACAAGGCCAACTAACCAAATACAACAAAGGTGAAAAAAATAAATATTTGTAAAGCAATAATTATAATGTAAACTCAACATAAATATAAAGTATATATTTTGAAGATCTAATTTATGATTCATAGGAAGTCTTGGCCTCATACACCAAAACTTAGCACTAGAAAGATCCTCACAATGTGTTGTTGTCATCCATTACAAAGAAGGCAACAAAAACAGTGAATGTCTATAATACTATCCCACAAAAAGAAAATAAACTCAAATGTTTCAAGAAATATCTAAATGCTAGGAATGAATACAATCACACCTATCAAAAGCATAAATTAAATAAAATGCAAATGGGGAGAAATAGCACTAGATTAGGTTTATCCTTCATTTATGGAAACGTAAATATGAAAGAAAAATAAATAAATTAGTTTGGCTCTTAGGTGCTTTCTCTCAACTGCAAACCCCTATTTCAATATTTCTACCTCACAATAGCCAAGATTTTGATATATGTTGAAAAATATATAAAAAACAAGATAGCTAAGTAAAATTGCTATGAAAAAGATGTAAATAGTTTAATAATAACAGGATATTTTAAAACCTAAAGAATTTAAATGTTATTATGAGAGAAAATATAGTGATAAAGAATGAGATCCCATTGAAGCTTCGAAGAATCCTCAAAGGCAATTTGTTTCTTCAAGAATACTGCTAAGAATGAGAGATGGTGGCATGAGATCACCTACATCATCGCTTGTTGGAAAGACACCCATGGTGTGGTATGGTAAAAATCATTCGATGAGACATCTCAAAATATTTGGTTGTGAAGCTTTTATGCTCATGTTTTGATTGAGAAGATCAAAGTTGGAGAATAAGGTAGTTAAATGTATATTCATCAGCTATGGTGTTGGTGTGAAGGGGTACAAGCTTTGGGATTTAGAGGCCCATAAGGTTCTCTATAGAAAAAGTGTAATTTTCAGAGAGATTAAACCTTCCATAGTTGAGTTACTGAAAGAGAAAGAGGAGAAATAGAAGAGGTAGTTCAGATTCCAATTTACTCAAAGAAAGATGACCACGCACTTTGACCCTAATGATGAGGAGAGATTACAGCTCTAAAAGTTATGAAGAAGAAGAAGAACCTCAACTCAGCCTTTGAGGAGGTCTACACGTAGTTAGGAAACAATCAAAAAGGTTTGGTTATTCATTATTAGATTCCGGTTGCATTTTTTCTTTGATTACTAACATTAACGAGCCTAAGACTATTTGAGAGGCTATGGGTATGAGTGATACAGATTCCTGGATGAAAGCCATGGATGAGGAGATGGTTGCATTAAAGAAAAATAAGACTTGGGATTTGGTACTTTTTCCTATTGGATGCAAACTTGTTGGTTATAAACGAGTGTTCAATAAAAAGTGTGGTCCTAATGGCAGTGTTGAGAAGCATAAGGCATGGTTGGTTGCTAAGGAATTTTCATAGGTGGGGGGAAATTATTATGGTGAGATATTCTCTCCTGTTGTGAAGCTGACATCTATCTAGGGTGATCCCCACAATAGTGCTTCATAATTTCACAAACTAGACACCAACATTATTTTTTAACTAAATCTTCACATTCTAAAATTCCATAGCGGCTAAACCATGAGGAATTTTAAGATGATGCAACCAGAGTCTCACATTTTGTCTACAAATTCTAAAACATTTTTTCAAAATTTTGATTCAGATTGCACTTCTTTTCCATCTCCTATGAACATCCTCATTTTTCGTGAACAACATTTTAAAAGGACTATACCAAGATAACGATAACTTTTTCTCCATGAAGGATAAACGGCTTTTCGAATTTAGATTTGAAATTCTATATCTAGTAAGGCCCACATGGTTAGATAGTTTTTTATTGAATATTTTATTTAATCAAGTTTTGAAGTCAAACCAATTAAGCAATTCAAACATACACCGTATAACACGCACTTGTATATCGAATTCAATTCTATTTATTTTATGGATCAAGGACTCTCAATATCCGCATTCATTTTCAATTTTTTTTTGATAATCTACTATTTTTCCACATGTGAAGAATAAAGACCTTCATTTTTGGTGAAAAGCCTATGTTTAATAAAACTAAAAAAACAAATACATAATAAAACCAAAACATATTAAAATTATATTCTTTGAATAACTCGTTCTGAGGACTACCTAATTCCAGTTGGATTTGTGAAGACTCCTCCATTTTCATCCTCAACCCGAGCTCTGAAGCATAAGAATTTATATTTTTTTTGTGTCTCAGGGGGGATGAGGGGTAAGGGGGATTCGAGCGAACCACCCTTCCATAAGGGATTTTGTTTGGTTTTTGGGCAGGAAAGCATTAAAAGGGTTCGCGCGAACCAGTAGGTTCATAAAAACCCCTAAAATCAAGTTTTTTGCCATGGGGTCATTTTTTGTGAGTTTTCCTTCCTCAGTTGAATTGTAAACCACTATTGTGGCTTCACCCTCTAGTTCCTGTTATCACTTGCAACATCGTATGATTTAGAAGTGGAACAAATGGATGTGAAGACAACATTACTTCATGGTGACTTGGAGGAAGAGATTTACATGTCACAACAAAAGAATTTTGTTGAAAAAGGTAAAGAAAATTTGGTTTTCAAACTGAAGAAGTCTCTTTATGGTTTGAAATATTCTCCTAGAATGTGGTACCAAAAGTTTGATACCTATGTGTTGTCATTGGGATTTTAGAGATGTAAATATGACCATTATGTGTATTTTAAATCTAATAATGGTCGCATTCTCATTATTATTTTATACGTAGATGATATGTTGTTTATTGGGAATGGTAAAAGTATGATTTCAAATTTGATGTTTTGGTTGTCAGTATAGTTTGAGATGAAAGACCTAGGTGCAACCATGTACATTTTGGGAATGGAGATTGCGAGAGACGGAGCTAACAAAAAGATTTGGTTAAGCTAGAGAAAGTATGTGAACTCAAGGTTGGAGAGATTCAACATGGCAGATTGCAGACAGTTAGTTGTTCCTATGATGTAGGGGACAAAGCTTTCTATGAATAATTTTCCAAAATATCCTATTGAGATGGAGGACGTGACTAGAGTACCATATTCTACTATTGTTGGTAGTTTGATGTATTCCATGGTGTGTACGAGACCAGACATTGCCCAAGTAGTGGGAGTCCTTAGTTGTTTTATGGCTAATCTTAGATAGATACATCAAGATGTAGTTAAGAGAGTGTTTTAGATATTTATGGGGTACTTTTGAGTATGCCTTGTGTTTTCATGGTTATCCTACTAGAACTCAACATTTTGTGGGTATTCATGGATATATGGATCCATATTGGGTAGGTTTCATTAACAACAAAAGATCCACTAGTGGCTACATGTTTATGATGTTTGGTGGTGCTATAAGTTGGATGAGTAAGCGATAAGTTATAGTCGCTTTGTCCATGACATAAATAGAGTACATGGAAACCACTCATGCTTGTAAGGAATCCATTTGGCTTAAGAGATTGTGTTTTTATATCGATTTGGATGTAGGATAGATCACTATTTGTTGCGACAGTCAGAGTGCCATTTGCTTAGTAAAGAATACTACCTTCCATGCCAGAACAAAGCACATCTATGTTTAATATCATTTTGTTCATGCTATGGTAGAATATGGAAAGGTGAATTTAGATAAGGTTGACACTTTGAATAATTTTGTAGATGCACTGACAAAACTAGTAAACACATAGAAGTTCAGATGGTGTTTCGATTCCATGGGCCTTGGGGCCTTGAGTAGATGATTTTGTATGACTCTTGGCAGGGCTTCGATAATTGGGAGAATGTTGGGATTAAGGTGTCTCAACCTTAGAGTCATAATATGATTAATTTTATGTATTATTATATGTATTTGTATTATTTAATTGCCTATATTGTCATGTCATCAATTGGGACCCACCGATTAGGTGGCATCCTCGTTGGAGGTGACTGGATGACACATAATCATCCCAAGTGGAGATAGGCATCCCATTTTGGAATATTTTACTTATGATAGATTCTATGACATGTCATAAGGGATCTTTGTGCATGGAAAAAGTTGGCGCCCAAGTTGGGTTATGACAGGTTGTAAGAGAATCACATATTTTGGTTAGTTATGATGGATTCTATGATAGATATTGTGGCAGATTTTATGGCTGATTTTATGACAGTTGTAAGGCATTTCTCATAGGCCATTATTAGAATATTTTGGGCACCTAAGCTTGGGAAGAGAATATTACATGTAATGATCGTTGTAAGAGGTGTAAGGGAATATTGTACAAGTGTCCAAATGCATGTGTATGGAATGAGATATTATGCCATGTGGATTTGGACACCACTTTCCTTCTAGATGCTTCTCTTAGCTTGCATCTCTCTATATATTGGATGCCTTGCATTGTAGAATGCATAATTTTTTTATAGGTAAAGAAGTGTTGTCGGATTCACTCTAGAATAGGTGTTTGTTTTTGAAACACTTATTGAAGAAGCTTTGTATTTGAGACTGCATTATAATCCTTATTTGAAGTAATACATAAATACTATTCTTTTGTAGGGTGGGGTTTTTTACCCGAAAGGGTTTTCCCCACATATATATGGTGTCATTACTTTATTTGTACTTGTTCTACCTTCTTTCTCTCTACGTGTTTCTTTTACTATAATTGTATAAGGTGTTGTTAGAATTTTTTTGTAACTCTCCCCTACTTAGATTACTGTAGGAAGCTGTTTCCGCTCACCCAACTTTCTTTCAACTATATTATTTCTAAACATTGGCGAGAAAGATTCAAGTAGATCCAACCCTCCCCTCTTTTCATCAAAACTAAGGATAGCATTAAAATCCCTAGCCAAAACCCAAGGTAGCAAAGGAGCTAGGGATTGCACATACCTTATGTGATCCCACAGGCAAAGTTTACTAGCCAAATCAATCAGAGCATAGATATTAGAGAAAAAAACAATTTCTCCAGAGTCAAAGCTTGAAGCAACCATAGACAAGGAGTGCCTACCTGATATCCACCACAGTAGGGAAACCTTTCTCTTGTACCAAAAACAAGTAATCCCACCAACACTGCCTTATGCCCCAATGCACTGACATTGACCTTGCCACCAAAGCTTGGAGGAGACCTTGACCATACCCTCCACTAACAACTTAGTTTCCTGAATAAACATAACATCAGGGGAATGAGCCTTGATCATTTCTCGAATAGCCTTTTGTCTAGGGATGTTGTTCAACCCCCTTACATTCCAAGAGAGAACAACATTTTTGGGGGTTATAAAAATGAGAGTCAAGAATTTTGATTGAACCTGACTCTACCAAATTCTCACCCATTAGCTTAACCTTATCTTGATCCTTCTTCCTCCCTACCTTAGAAGACTTCTTTGAGTTCCCATTTTTGAAATTCTTTGGGTGTAGCCCAATGTAGAGGGGACCCTATTTCCCTTACCAGGATCCTAAACCTCTAATTCTAATTGTGATTCCAACCGACCCATGGTTGGACCAACACCCACCCCATTTTCCACTAGAATAATTGGTAACCAAGAGACTCTGGGACATGACCAGAATCCAACAATGATTTGGTACCCATCTCCATTAGATTATTAAAACCCCCATCATGTTTGGAAGCCAACTGCTCCACTTCTAACGCTTGCCAATTGTTATATTGATGATGCAGTTTTGTTTTGAATGATTTTTGCAAATATATGAATTTTTGTAATTTTCCAATGAAGTGCAAGAATAATGCATAAAGGGAAAATGAAAAAGCAAACTAATGATTGCACTATCAAAATAACTATGCAAATAAGTTGGAATTTAATTGACAACAACTAATGAAGTCTTTATTTTCAATCTCCCAATTTAATTACAAAATGTTTGCTGCTAATTTAGAGGATTCTCCGCTTTATAAATGGCTGCAACACTCACTAGGGTCACAAATGCCACTAGTGGGAGGTGACAATGCCTTGAACTTGAGGTGTTTTCCTTCCTAAGCTCACACACTTGGATGTTGGTACTTTATTCTTCAGCCAACAATATCCAATATACATTCAACCCTGTTGTTGTGACAATGACGTCCAATGTGGTGGCGTTCTATGCCCTTTATCTCAAGCGATTTGGCCAAGAGATGACCACGTCCTTGGTTGGGGTAAGTGTGACTGTTGTTGCTACAAATAAATGCTTGAAACCTGACCTATAATGGCAACCGATGGTAATTATTTAGGTCTACAGTAGATATACCTTCAAACCCTTCAATGCTCTTTGATATTCCTTCACTTTTTATCACAAATAAAACTTCTGAATGAAGCTCCCTCAAGCAATATTATCAACTGGTATCACACAGCCCCAAAATTGCATAGACACTGAAGAGTTTTCATTCTCCAATGCTGAAAATGGAAGAAACCCTAGTTGGCTTCCTCTCCAAGCACGAACTCCAACAACACAATTTTATATTGTCCAAAACATAATGAAAATGAATGCCTTTGATGCCCTTTTATAATCACTTCAAGAAATTGACCTCTTAATTGCATTTAATTTGCTTTTAAAATCCACTTTAGGTTTTTAATAAAACTTTATAATAGCTCTCCAAACATGGGTGCCCAAAATAATAATATAAAATGTACTTTAAGTGATTTTAATCGAGGGTCATGGCCTCATCGGACATAAAGTACACTTTTTGACTTTATAATATAACTTTATATTATTTAATTATCATTAAAGTACCTTTAATGATAATTACTCATTAAACATTTAATATTTTTCCCATCCAACTGATTAAGAGGTCAACATTGCATCTGAGACTTGTCTAGGTGCCTTACTAAATATAGGAACCCTAACTCCCTTGAAATGGTGACTTACTATAAATAGTAAGTATGAAGAATTGAGTCTAACGAAGGCCAACCTGAACCCTAAACTGAGCTTTGAAGGAGAAATCACACTGATCATTGCTAAGAAGGACCCCCTAACCATCTATGTTAGCCTACGAGAGCCAGGAATAGGCTAAACCATCTAAAAACAACATGTTAAAAAGGGGACATTACAATCTGCCCTCCCTGAAATTGCTTGTCCCCAATCAATCTTGGGAGCAAAGTAAAAACCCAATCCACCCGGATCCCAAGGGCAGAACTATGTAATGTCCTTGATATCAACAACTAGCTCCTGTAACACCAACAACAATATAACTAATAGTACCTACTACACAAAATCAATCCCAGTAGCAGGTGTCACATGAGTGGTAACCTCAAAGGGAAGTAACTCTAAACACTAACTAAGTTTTCTCCCAAAATCTACATAAGGAAAGCTATCATAAACATTGTCAAGCACCTGTGCCACTGAACTATGCATCTGAAATAGATCATGTACATGAGGATCAAATGTAAAACTGTACGCACTCCTCACTATGTACACCTCAGTAAACTCCTCTACGAGCCCTGTCTGAAATCCCGATGCACTGGAAGGATCCCAAACGCTATGATCAATGCTCATCTCAAGACTAGGGTCAAGAGAGTGATCAACATCTATATCAAAGAGCGGATTGTAATATGACAATGTAGCATCTGCCTCAAACAAAGGGTTGGTCACAAACATAACCATACCTCTAAGTTGATCCTAATCAACAATGTCTGCACCCTTGGAGTACTGGATAAGATCATGCCCAATCTTTTGCACAAACTTCACCTCTACTCTCTCATTGTCCTCACCAATGAGAGAGATAGAGCGCAAACTCCCATCTGCAATCCCCCTCAACACATACCTTCTGCCTTGTAATTGAAAACTCATTTCCATCTTAGGCAAGTTGAGGGTGAATTCTCCAACATCTTGGAGCCATCACATACCCAACACTATATCTATCTCACCCATATTGACTACATAAAAGTTAGCTTGCAACTCTTAGTCATTTAGCATAAGATTGAGACTACAAATCCTCCTAGTGCAAGTGAGGGTATACCCATCTCCCACATGAACTTGGAATCCACCGAAGTCCTCTGTTTGGAGTCTACACCTGTTGACAAAACCCTCATCAATAAAATTATGTGTGGCTCTAGTGTCAAGCATATCCATGCATCACTATCCATCAATCGATCCCTTGAACTTGAACGAAGATCCACTATGTGCACTAGTAGATAATGCCAATGGGGATAGATTGGCATCAAGTCCAAACTTTGCAGAGGTGTTTCCAGCCTCGCGATCATCTGAAACAACTTGCTGATTTTTTGAAGCTTGTGTCCCCCTCCTCCGAACAACCTCCTTCTCACACAATGCATCAACAATACCCAAACCTTGAGTATTTTCCATTGAAGACTCCATAGAACCATCACCCACATGTGAAATAGCTATTATCTCATGTTGATGCAAAGGAACCTCATTACTGTCATGAAAATTAGAATTGTTAAAGCTTGTATTCTCTGCACATTCCTCATCTTTGAAGCTACCAACTTGCGTGCCAACATTGGTAGATCCTTCCACAACATTTTCTTCATTTGCCATCATATCTACATCATGATTATTCTCAATAGTTTGGCTGTTGTTACAAAATTCAAAATTGTTGTCATTCTTATCTACAACGTCATCAACAACCAAAACTTCTTTAATTTTTTCCTTATACATCTTCTTGGAATACTCTACCAATCCAATATTTTTTAGGTGTAAGGTGACAACAAAAGTCAAGTAATCACTAAGCGAGAACTGTGCTTTGAAGTTACCAGGCATACTCTGATATCCCTCAAGGAGCTGAGGGGCTTCACATTTATAACTTTCCTTGATCTTGATGACATCCCGTTCAATTTCTTCCCTAGATTTCCCTACAATACTATACCAACCCATAACTGTAGCTATCTAGAAATTGACGTGTGTTGGTCACTCAAATATCAACTATGCGAGCTCCATGATTTTTTGAAAATAAACCCCAATAGGATGGCAGGAGACCACTTTGATACCACTGTAAGAGACTTGCTATCTCTAACCCTTGCCAATTGTTATATTGACGATGTAGTTTTATTTTATTTTGAATGATTTTTGAAAATATATGAATTTTTGTAATTTTCTAATATATGAAGTGCAAGAATAATGCATAAAGGGAAAATGAAAAAGCAAACTAATGATTGCACTATCAAACTAACTATGCAAATAAGTTGGAGTTTAATTGAAAATAGCTAATGAAGTCTTTATTTTCAATCTCCCAAGTTCCAATAATTACAAAATATATCATTAAAGTCTGGAAATCATAACAATCATATTAAATGAACCTGATGGTGATCTTTTTGTTGCTAATTTACAGGATTCTCCGCTTTATAGATGACTGCAACACTCACGAGGGTCTCAAACACCACTAGTGGGAGGTGACAATACCTTGAACTTGAGGCGTTTTCCTTCCTAAGCTCACACGCCTTGCTGCTGGGCCTTCCTTAGCTCACACACCTTGTTGCTAGACTTTATTCTTCAACCAACAACATCCAATATACATTCAACCTTGTTGTTGTGACAATGACATCCAATGCGGTGGTGTTCTAGATGCCCTTTATCTCAAGTGATTTGGCCAAGAGATGACCACGTCCTTGGTTGGGGTGAGTGCGACTGTTGTTGCTACAAATAAATGCTTGAAACCTGACCTATAATGGCAACCAATGGTAATTATTTAGGTCTGCAGTAGATATACCTTCAAACCCTTCAACCCTCTTTGATATTCCTTCACTTTTTAGCACAAATAAAGCTTCTAAATGAAGCTCCCTCAAGCAATAATATCAACTGGTATTGCATAACCTCAAAATTGCATAGACACTAAAGAGTTTTCATTGTCCAATGTTGAAAATGATAGAAACCCTAGCTGGATTTCTCTCCAAGCACGAACTCCAACGACACAATTTTATTTCCAAAACATAATGAAAATGAATGCCTTTGATGCCCTTTTATAATCTCTTCAAGAAATCGACCTCTTAATTGCATTTAATTTGATTTTAAAATCCACTTTAGGTTTTTAATAAAAACTTTATAATATCTCTCCAAACATGGGTGCCCAAAATAATAATATAAAATGTACTTTAAGTGATTTTAATTGAGGGTCATCGCTTCATCGGACATAAAGTACACTTTTTGACTTTATAATATAACTTTATATTATTTAATTATCATTAAAGTACCTTTAATGATAATTACTCGTTAAACATTTAATATTTTTCCCATCCAACTGATTAAGAGGTCAACATTGCCTCTGAGACCTGTCCAGGTGCCTTACTAAATATAGTAACTCTAACTCTCTTGAAATGGTGACTCACTATACGCAGTAAGTATGAAGAATTGACTCTAATGAAGGCCAACCTAAACCCCAAACTGAGCTTTGAAGTAGAAAAGACATTGATCACTGCCAAGAAGGACCCCCTAACCATCTGCCAAGAATAGGTTAAACCATCCAAAAACAACAACAGGCTAAAAAGGGGACATTACAGACCAACACCCACCTCATTTTCCACTGGAATAATTGCTAACCAGGAGACTCTGCGACATGACCAAATTCCAACAATGGTTTGGTACCCATCTCCATTAGATTATTAAAACTACCATTATGTTTGGAAGTCAACTGCTCCACTTCTAAGAAAGTATATCATTTAAATCCTTATCAAGAAGTTCCATTTGTTGATCAAAATATTTCAAGGCCTCAAATTGATTAAAAGTGGCATCATATTGCATATCCTTAAGGGTCCTCTTTTGGCCTCTTCCCTTATGATGAGATTTTATCAGAATAAAACCCTCCTTATCTATCTCCCCTTCTGACATAGGAGCTTTCCCTTTAGCCTTTGATGGATCTGAGTGAGGAGGCCCCTTAGCAGAATCCTCTCTGGTATCTAATCTTGAAGTGTTGATCTTAGGATATTTCTTCAGCAAGTTCCCATATTCATGATAGGTTCAACATTGAAAGGGAAGAGCCTTGTAATCAAGCTACTGAATCCATGAGGTTGACCCAACCTAAATTTCCAAAGCATTTGCTAATGGGTTATTTAAATCAATCTCAACACAAATGCGGGCAAAGGATATTACCTTTTTATTTAGAGTCTATTATGATGACCCCACAGGGTTGCCCAATACAAGAGAAATCATGTGCAAAATATCATTCCTCCAAAACTCTAGAGGAATCCATGGAAGCCTCACGTAGACTGACATCCTTGAGGGAAGCTCCTTAGCTAGATTAAAGTCGATGTGTCAGGGTTTAATAAACAACCCCACTTGATTGTAAAAATAGGGCTCCTCTTCAAAATCCCTATTCTGATCTATCAGGCAAGAGAACACAACCATAACATAACTATTGGTTGCTTGCATAACTTCCACATCTCCTTCCGAGTTCCAAGCCCGACAAACCCAAGATTCAAGAAATGAAAGAGAGACTCTAATCCCCATAAATTTACAAATTAAAGAATGGTTACTCTGATAAGTAACATCTTCCTTAATAGAGTCTAGTTGGATCACAAGGACTAGACAAGACACACTCTTAACTAAAAAACCATTCACTTTTGAGGCACAAGAACCACCAACTTGCGATGACCCAACTCCATTTGAGACATTAATTGAAAATTTAAAACCCTTAGCATGATTAGATGGGGGGAGATCAAACCCCGTTAAAACTTCTAAAAAAGACATTTTATCCACATTGCCTACAGTTACATTCATCACCAAACACAACCACCACACAAAAGAGGATGAAAAAATATAAAAAAATTGAACCTCATTGCTACACAAACCCTTGCCATACACATTCAATTCACCCCAAACCAACACACCCCATAGCAAAAGCATCCACACACAACTACCACCGTACCACCACGCACTAGAATGAGGACATGTAAATCATTTGCAGCAAAAAAAAGGAGCATATAGATGGAGTGAAACCTAAGGTAGTCACCCCTCCACCTCTGTTGTGCACCTGCATGCCATCTGTTTGATCAATTCCATCCAATAAAATATCAAAATATTAGCTTAATTAAAGAATTGAAAGATATGGGTTGGGGCCCTAGCTTGGTTGGCTAAATATTTCCTGTTGCAGGAGGTTGGTCATGAGGTATAGTCTCCCCCACCCCCGTGGTACTAGAGGGAATGTCGCTCCAACACTGCCGGTCATGTTGAAAAGTTTACCAGGCCCACTATAGTTTATAGGGGATCATACTACTCGATTCTTGCAGTCTAAAAAAAAAGAATTGAAAGATATTTAATTAATATAAAAAGAAATGACTAGGATAATGATGAAATACATTAGTAATTTTTAGGTGTCTACAAAACTAATAAAAGCATATATGCTTATTTAAGATAGACCTGTCGAAACACAAGGTGAATTCACTAAAATATGTTAAAGTTGCAAATATATGCAAAAAAGTGTTAGGCCTACAAAAATTTAGATCAGGAGTCAAATGGATAGCATAACAACCTATAAAATTAATCTCCTATCAAAAAATTTGAGTTAAAAGAGTGAAATTCACTAGAAAACACATTAGAAGAGGTCACTAAGTGAATACAACACTTTGTAGTGGATAGGCCAAAACACATAGCACATAAGTCAAACTAAAAATGCATACATTAAATTATAACATGTGATCACAAAATAGCTAGAAACATAAGAAAATGATTAGAAATAGGGATGTGGGTCCCATTGGGCATGCCAAAAATGTGTACATGAAATTTTGAGCATAAAGAAAAATCTAACAAAATATTTAACCTATTATACTAAAAAAATGCAACACTCATTATTATATAAAAAAAGAAACTAACATAGGTGAAAGCATGCAAATATGCCCTCACCTAAGCCTCCTTATCACACCAATTATATAGTGGTTGTGTCCAAGGACTTGAGTTTGGATATGATTAGATTTAAGTAGCATTTCCTACAACATAAGTTTACATAAAGGCATGTGATTAAAATGGCTTAGGGTGACATAATATTTATGTATTTTTAGGCTAGAAGGTGGAGGGATAAGATTTAATGGCAAGATCAATGGATCATATTGGTTGAGACCCTTGAGAGGATGAGAGGAAGACAAGTGTTCACACATGATTAGTTGATGGAGAATGGTCCAAGATTGAATGGGCATTTATGGCTAGGGATCCCCTTAAAAGGTTGAATGGTTAAGATGAAAATGGTACTTGGGAGTACCCTTGAGGGATGGGCAAGTGCCTTTGACCCATGTGGCATGGTACCAAGGCCATGTCACATGTACAAAGGTTCATGCCTTGTGGAAAAATGACCCATGCCTTTGTACAACTTGGAGGATGTGGAGGATTTGAGGGGATTTAATTAAGGATTTTCATGTGCAAGTGGGGGATTAAGGGGCTAAGTGATTTTAGCCCACTTAATGAAAAGTGTAAAAAATAAGAAATTAAATAAATACAATATTTATTTAATTTTTGGAATGAGGATGGGGGGATGAGATAAATAAAAATAAAAATTTATTTATCTAAGATAGACATTTATATCACTTAGGCTAGAAATGAGGTGCAGGTGAATAGTGACATTATTGAAATTAAATAATAAAATATTACTTAATTAACAAGGGAATGAAGATTGGATAACTAAATAGAAAATAGGGATTTTTCAATAAACAATAGAGGAAATGGTTGGGTTATTAGGTAATTATTGATGTGTCAATTTTAGGTGTCTATACATTCCATTGCACTTCCAAATTAGAATCTACAAATTTACACCAACCCATTCCCTAGTCATGATAATAATGCAGAGATATAAGATTTGGTTGGTATGGATAGTGATACTTTAGAAGATTATTATATTGATCCACAAACAAGGTTATATATATAAATACTTTTGTGGGAACAATACATTCTCAAGGTACATCTTCTCTCTCATGTGTTACTCTACTGATCACATTTACCAATTAAAAGATTGCATAAAATAATCATTATGATCTATAATATGTGTTAGGAAAAATACAAGATAACACCATTACTTAGATCTTTATAGACATTGCAAATAAACACAACATAGTCAGTAAGGATTTTCTAGTGGCCAAACATTTAAATCCAATTTCTTATACCTATTTAAGAGCATCCTTAAAGATGACTAGTAGATTATTTATACACCCTTTGGGTTGTAATATATAACCTCTTATGGTTGGACCTAAATAAGTACAAATATAATGCCATGTTATTCTTTCTCTTAATATATTTTCCATATTACTTGGTGGAGCTTGGTTGGAACACTCAAGAGTTGTACCTTAAATTATGCATCAATGGGTAAAATTTATTTATTAAGGTAGAATTGTAAAGATTACATGAGACTCATATGATTCTCTTATGTAATCGAGTTAGTTCACTTTGAATAATTATATTCCCACTCCCAAGGAACTCCAATATGAAACTAAAAAGGATTTTTATGAAGTATATTAAGAGCAATTATAAGCACAAAAGGAGAATAAAGAACAAAAGATGATAAAAGACCAAGTTAAGCATGTGTCACCATTTATTGTGTCGAGAAGGATAAATAACTAATAGTACAAATACTAGTGTCTCGTGCTAAGAAAACTTCTACATGGATTCTAAAGATAGGTGTTGTGGTATAAGAAATACCAAATATTTTTGCATAGCCACCTATAAAGATACAACAAAGGTGGATAAAGAAATACTTAATGTTGCACCTATTGACAAGGTGTTTACAAAGAGTATAGATCCATATCAGGAAGAAACACATGTAATTAAAAAAGTAAGTCGTATAATTAAAGAAGAATAATATGATGAAACATTTTGGTAAAAGGATGACCCCGTAGATATTGGTCTCGCTAACTATGTTCCATGATACATTGAGCACTCATATATTTATATATCTATATTTTTCATTCACATTTGATCTTTTGCATATGTTCCTATGTTTTGGTCTTTTCTTTTCAGGGGTAAACGCTTTTGACCCGGAGCTATGAACCAATGAGGTCACAGATGGGGGACCTCATCCCCAATATAAATTCTCAACAATTACACCCCAATGGGGTTTTGAACTTGATTGTAAGAATAACAACACAACTTAACCATCACACCATGCCACTATTGGCTACATTTTGGTCTTCTGATGATGCCTTGTTTATTGTATTCTCTTATCTTATGCCACTATCTCTTTATGATCGTTATGTTTCACTTATTCTCATTTCACCTTCTAGACTATGCTTTATACTTTATTTCGCCATTCAATGGACATATTCCTTATGCCATTTTTATGTGCAATAGTTATGCTCTCTTTATTTGTTGCTTCAATATTCACTTATATATTCCTTTTCTTGTTTCTATGCTTTTCAAAATACCTTATTTTTGTTCCACCACTTTTTCTTGTTCACTTGGCAATTGTTTATGTTTTCATGTTCCATGAAATTTTTATGCATTCATATATGACATGACTATTATAAATTTTATACCCGTCTTTGTCATGACCTATTTTATTTATCTTATTCTATCATCCAAGCCACTTATTAATCCATATTTATCACTTTATGTTCATCATATTCTTATGATTATGTTTTCATGGCTATGCTACTATGACTTATGATCTCTTATGTTTTTATATATGACATGACTATTATAAATTTTATACCTGTCTTTGTCATGACCTATTTTATTTATCTTATTCTATCATCCAAGCCACTTATTAATCCATATTTATCACTTTATGTTCATCATATTCTCATGATTATGTTTTCATGGCTATGCTACTGACTTATGATCTCTTATGATCAAACATCTGAAACCTTTGCGAGGACCTTACTTTATATATCTTATTGATGCTTTTATGATGCTTATCTCACCCTTAGGTCCATCTTCATCTTATCGTTTTACTTATATTGCACACAATCATCTTTACATATGCTTGAACATGCTCATATATTACTTATTTGTAGTTTCATGTTTATCTATACAATTTATTACATACTTGATATGTTTACACGATTCTTATCTAGTATTAGGGTTATTATTCCTTTATGATTTTCCAATATTCTAGTTCTAACATTATGACCCAACTTTACATGCTATGTGTGCTTAAGTTTATTTGATTATTTTATGCTTTTTATCATTTAATCGTCATTTATCATTTCCCCCTGTCCTATAATTTCTTGCATGCTTTGTAAGCAACCAATTAAAGGGGGTGAAAGTTATCAACATTTTTATGGTTGAGATTTCAAGTCATGTCTTTTATCTAGATAGGGCTTTATCAATTACATGCCCACATCATGCATAGATCTATTACATTTCCACTTTGTTTGGAGTCATATTACATTAAATAGCCTCATTATATAGATCTTTATCATATTTTATGTAACATGGGGTTTTGATTATATTGTTGTATCGTGTAGAGTTTTGTCACATGTTTGCATTACATAGACCCATATCACATAACCACATCATACAAAGTATTTTTGGATCACTTTACATATAGGTAGCTTTTTTTATCCCTTCTCTCTACTTTTTAGTTCCATTGATAGTTACAATGGCTTGTACTTTGTACACTTATTTCAAGATCATGTGGTCGATAGTACTCATTAAACTTTTTTGTTTTTATTTTATAGGTTTCTATGGAGTGCACATGCCAAAGAGAATGTAAAAACTCAAGAATGATATGCTACTTTATATGAATAAGTATCCTTTTACGAGGGTATGCATATTTTTCATGTTGGTTGAGAATTCCCAAAAACTTTGAAATGCAAGCTCATGTGAGGTTCTCATTCATATCAAAGTGGAGGCTAAATGTAGAGGTGAAATTAGCATATACCCATGCCATTTCCCATTTAATGTTGGGCCTACCTTAGTGTAAATATCTTAATGCAACAACATATTGAGATGTGACATATGTTTGTGTTAAGCTTAGCTTGTGACCCAAATCCTCTGCATATTTGTTTCATCCCTATTTACACCATTTTTCATACATTTGCTATTCACTCATTATTATTGCATTTTCACTTGTATTTACTTCCATACATTTGCTTCAAGCCTCAAAATTATTATTTTACCATAGCGTTTAATTCCAAGTGGCTTAGTGTTGACTTGCTTTAATCTAAAGGCATACACGAATGAAATTGAAAGTTAAATTATCAAATTGATTTTTTTACCTTTCCTACCCCCTTCTACTAGCCATTATAGGTTGACTTAACACATACTTGTGCAACATATTGTTATATCTTTTCTATTTAAAGACATTTGATGTGTAATTAATTTCATATGGGAGAATAATTATAGCACATTGAGATTTTAAAAGAGATAAATAATCATATCGTTATCACCATCATATAAGCCATCTGCATGTCTTCGTATGCTATCTTTAATACCACTCATTGCTATAAATCTAACCTACCCAAATTGTTTGACCCAGGAAAACTTGCTCACCTAGTCGACAAATGCATAAACAATGCCCTTAGACATCGCCTTAACAAGTTCAACTATTTAGAAGATGCGACAAGCATGATTTTAGACACATATTCGATTAGATTAGTCTTGTGAAATATAAATCAAATTTTGTTATACTTAGAAATAAACTTGTGGCATTCAAGAGTGAAGTACAATTTTTTTAGATGACACAACTTAAAATATGACCATACATTAACTATTAATTAATTAATAGTACCAAATTAATTTTATACAATATCAACATCAACATTCTTAATCCTCATATTTATTTTTTATATTTATTATAATTATTCATCAAACTTTAATTAATATATATGTTTAATTTAATTAAATTATTTATATAATTTTTTTTTTTTAAAGAATTTCATTATAGGTAGCACCATTCTAAACTGTATTATTTTAGAATTATTTTACATGACAAATCACTTTAGGACATAAAATCTGCAACATGTATACCTATATACAAATCAACCTGTATATCGATATGGTATATGGTATTTTGATAAAATAAAGAACAAACAAACACTTCCAAATCCCATAAAAGTTTAAATCGGCTTCAAATCCACCCTTTAAAGTTTGATTCCTTCAAAAAAACCATGGCAGTGCTCCTATTCTGAAAAGAAATTAAGGCAGAACGGTGAAGGACACGGAAGAAGGCAGGCTGAGAAGATCAAGATGGTTGAGAGCAATTATGAAGTAAGCCAGAAAGCTTATGTGAAGCTGGTGCTGCATGCCTTGAAGCACAAGACCTCTGCAGTCAATGGCATTCTTGTGGGAAGACTTTCTGATAAAACAGAAGCCGTGGAGATCGTAGATGCCGTTCCTCTGTCTCATGGACAGCTGGGACTCTTACCCACTTTGGAGATTGCCACCATTCAGGTAAATCCACAAATCTTTCCGCTCTTTTCAGGCAATCCCACAAATCATTTAGCTCTTTTCAGGTACACCCACACTCTTTTTAACTCTTTTTGTCGTCCCATTTTGACTCCGAAAATATTTCTATAAGGTCATGAAGGTTATCCTAATTAAAATTTCGCATGAATTCGTATAGAATTAGGACTGCTTTTAATTGCACAGATAACCTAGCGCACGGAATCCTGAACCAAGACAATTAAAAAGAGTTTAGGGAATTTAGTTAAAACTTAACGTCTAGAGAAGCAATCTTGTAAACGAGTAATTACAGCTAGATGGGTATTACAGATCATATCCGCCTGAAGGATGTTAAAAAACATCTTCAGAACTCGGAAGACAGATTGTGAGTGCCCTTGAAGTTGGGTTCTGGACTATGTTAGAGTATTTATTAATGATTTGTTTGGGTTGTTTTAGGGCTTTAGATCTTGTTCTAGTCACTTTTCAGCTCCCAATGTTCTTCTACCCTGGCAAGGTTGTACTATAACTTTGCATAATTTCAATGTTTCTTTAACCTACACTTGTCTTTTGTTAGTATAATTTCTTACTTTCCTCTTCCTTAGTCAGAACCTGCTCATCTCTGCTCTATTTGTAGATGACGTGGGTATTCTTCCATCGAATTTGAATTAAGGAGCTTTAGTTTACCCATGGATTATGTGATGTGTTCCAATTCTTGGATTCAGGCCTTTTACACCCTGGTCAAAGCCATGATCTATTTATTTTCAGGCAAGGAATATCTGGAAATTATTTCTTGTTTACAAAACACAAAATTTATGTGTTACTGGGTAGTTACACTTACTATTATACTTTTATATTTTATAAATGCAATAACTTAATGTACATTTGATATGAAGGTTTTGGTGAATTCAAATTTGAACATTTAATGAAAAATTAGTCGATTCGTGAAAAGTAATCCAGAAGAAACTCACTGCAGTGTATTAGTTGGGTACTTGTTATTGTCATGCTGTTTAACCTTATGACTTCATTTCTACCACTGGCTAAAAATGTTTTTCTGTGAACTATTTAATAAATTTTTCCTCGGGAAAGTTACTTATTGATTAGGATCCAAATTTCACCAGAAATGGAAAGTAACTTTTGTGGAAGTGAAGCACAAAATGATTATAAAATCGGAGCTGGATAAGTTTTCAAAGGATAAAACACATCATTGGAGTCCAAACAGTAAACTGTAATTTGAATGAATTAATGAATTAATTAGCTTATAGGATGAGGTCAGGTGGCAGCATGCTGAGAATTCCAATGTGGAGGGAGCTTTTGAAGTTGGGTAGAATACCACATCCAACTCAATGGGCGTGACATGTCATGTACACCAATGGACAAGGCAGAGTGTGAGTCTCAGGTGAATACAGAAGAGATACTCCTTAATTGTGGCATCTAAGCCAAAGGTCACCCCACAAGGGGAATTCACAAACTAAAAATATTAATAATTTAATAAGATGCATTGTGTAACCATCAAACACACACCTAAGATCTGTTAGACATGAACACAAATCTTACTACAATCTCTCAATTGTTTGACAGTGTATCAATATGTTGATTTATGTTGGGAGTTATGATATTTAGGTTTACCTTATCAGAGACAAGCTTAGAAATTTTCTCGATTATTATTTAAAATGGATATACTGTCTGGAAGAGTTCCCCATACTTGCTTGAAATCATGGACTTCTGACTTCTTGCATTTATTCAATAAACTATTTTGAGAAAATTATTAGAAGTTCCAACATAAATAAAACATATCTTCAGACTTATCCACAAAATATAATTTTCTGTAAACATTGCAAAGTGAGTTGTATCTTAAGCACTTTGGAGGTTGAAATTGAGATTTACCAGTCCTAATCAAATTAATGGGAGCTTCTTTTTTCTGATAGGTGGAGGAGTACTTTACTTCTAAAGGAGATGGGCTTTGTATTGTGGGTTACTACCATGCAAATGAACGGTATGAGGATCTTGAGCTCAGCTCTTTAGCCAAGAAAATTGGTGATCATATCAGTCGATATTTCCCTCAAGCTGCCATACTTTTGGTAGTTGAAATTATTAAAATTCTTATTGCTTCGTAAATTCAGTTTCATGTTGCTTCTTCTAATTGTGCAAAGAAATAGAATTGTCTTTTCTACATTGGATTTGATTTACATATGTCGTGTTATATGCATATTCTTTTGCAGCTGGACAACAAGCTCTTAGAAGAACTGCACAAAGGTGGTAGCAAGAAACCAGTTGTTCAGGTTGGTCTTTTGAAATCCCAAATAGTAGTTACGAGTGAGCAGATAAATGATTGTTTTTGAGTATCCAGTTCCACCAAAATTAAATTGCCTGTGCTAGCAAAAAATAGTTGAAAGCACATACATAACGAAGTTCCTTCTTTTTTATTTAAATCTGAAAATCTAAAAATCCATCTCCTGCATATTCAAACAAATTAGGAATAGATACAACACTTTTGCAACAAACTGATAAGATACAACAATTCATATTTGATATATGTTTTTTTTTGATAGGTAAATAGCTGTAAGGGGCAGCACCTATTGGATTGATCATTGAAAATTACATTGACAAGATTTCCATTCAGAATCCCCTGTCCAAACCTTGACACATCAACCCAGTTGCAGACTCCCTTGACCAAAACTAATCTATTCAGCCCACCACCAACACTGTACTTGCTTTGATATAGACATCAGCCCATTTACAAATCGCCCCACCCACCCGCACACCAATTACCCACTTACACATTTGCATCACCTTTGGACTGGGAGCGAAGCTGCATATTAGATTTCACCTCGAGCTTCTTCTTTTTCCTTTTCACCTCCATCCAGGCGTCCTCTGGTGTACAGCCACATGTTTCCTTTTCTTTTTTAAATGTTTGACCTACCTCCGGAGTTGCTATTGCTGATTGTTCAGATAAAATTGCCCCCACCAAGTTTGTTTTAGTGATTTTAGCCACCTTAACTCTGTCTCGAACCACTGGAGAAAATTTCACTGAGTCCTTTGGGTCAGCAATATTTCCTTTTTGCAACCCGTTGTATTGCCGTGGGGAAGATTTCTCCCTAGGTGGAGAGACTTTCTTGGTTGTCTTGTGTGGCTATGTTTTGCGAGGTGATGCATTCTGCCAGCAGTCTCCCAAGGTTGAGGTGTAGCTGTCAGAATCCCCATCCTGGCTTGGATCTTCCTTTTCAACAGCATAGTGTTGTGGTAGAACATCTTTCCACCAAGTGGCTTGGTTATCACCTCTTCATTTTGCACACTGGGCAGCAATGTGATCCGTGTTAAAGCATCTGCGACAGCAGAAAGGCAATCATAATCTAAAGGTTGGTTCCAACACCCCGTTGTAGTTTTTAAAGAGATATTTACTGGAAGATCTTTAGATGTGTCCAAATACACCAAAATACAGGCATAGGTAGTGTGCAGGTAATTCGATGAGCCCTCATCCACCCCCAGAAATTTTCCTAGCGCGTCGCCAATGGCTTCAAAACAAGAGGCAAACCAGAATTGTAGAGGGAGGTTAGGAAGCCTTACCCAAATTGGAGCAGCATTGAAGGATTCAATAATGGGATTGAAAGATGGATGCCAAGGTTTCAGCATAAGCAAATGATGTTCATTACTCCATTGATGATCAAATAAAATTGTATTCCTGTCTCAGATATCATCGAAAGCCACCACAAAAAATCCCCTCGCGCAGGGATAGATTTCGACATCCCCTACCAAGATGGAGTGCCAAGTGTTTGTGATCCACTGGTGCAGAGCACCCAGACTCGGCCAGTACCCTCTGAATTGCTCGATCAAACCATGCATTGCAAAATATTCTTCATTCTCCATCATCACACTGCAGATCTCCTCACTAAGGCACACTGTAGGGGAGCTGTTCGCACATTTGAGAGGCTGAATTGACGGTTTGCAACCACTATTGATCTCATCCCGTGCATGATCTGCCATTCTCGCCGCCCCAGGGAAATGCCTCCAATGTGGATTGCGATTATTGAGTGTAGGGTGGGTTCTTCCTTACCCACACCCATCCATCCGCCACTGCCCATATTCATTGTGAGTTGATCCCTAATTCTACGCAGGAGGGTCTGAATTATCACCCATAGCATCCACAACATTCCTCCCCAGCGCCATCAATTGGTGTCGCCCCCCATTCAACTTGGTAGTAGCATGCACGGGATTATCAGAGCACTGAATAATTCGCCTACTGCCTGTATGATTCTTTGGTTTTTGTGTTGAGCTCGGAGAGGAAAAACCAGCCTTAGAAGCCTCCAGGAAAGAGGCTTTATTCATCGTTGAGCCCTGCCCCTGAGGCACAACTCCGAACTCTCGATCTGAATCCAAAAGACCCAGCATAGGTGGCAAATCCGCCCCCATTTGACTGTTACCAAGCTTCTCATCACTGTCAAGCCGATTAACAGAGAGAGGAGGAGGCGACTTATTCTCTCCCGACCTGCCATGGGAGGTCACCGGTGCAGAAAAGAGAGTCCTGTGGATCGATGCTCCCCGCGAGCCCTCAGCCATGGCATCCAATGCAACAAATTTCCCGTCTGAATATTTGCCAACAGAGACATCACTGTTTGCAGCTGCGGCCAGCGAAGCCAAGCTAGGGCATGGAGTGGACGGCAGCTTCAGCGAATTCCGTGGTTTTAGCGAATTCAGCATTTTCAGCAGAGCTATCCTTTTTTGATATTTTTTTGGTTTTCTGTACAATTCCTGAAATAGTATTCTGTTAAGAGTCCTCTTTTACATGGTGATGCATCTGATGATCTATTTCAAAGGCTGTGGAGTTTTCTGTGTACATGAAGCAAATGGGTTATATGAGCAAATAAATTCTTGATCACTGTTTCCCTATCCGCGACATTTAATAGTTCCATTAACAAAACTTGAATAATACAAAAATGCTTCTGGAGAAACCTGCAGGATCATGGAACATGATTTGCAGGATTTTTCAGAGGCAATTGTATTATATTATAGACCATGGAAAGCTCTAATCTCTAAAACTTATATAAGCTTTTTGCTTCTCACAGCAATGCAACTCTCTAATTATGATAAGAGCGGGTCCAACCTCTTTAAGTTTGGAGATAATACATTCTTTGAAGTTTGTTTTATTTCCTTCCCATTTAAGAGGCATACAGTACAGTTTTGTGGCACACAACATAAAATTTGTTATAATTGCAACATTATTTTATGTTTTAGCTCATAAATGACTTGGAGGAGGCTTCCCTTCTTTGCTTTCCTCAAGATATAGCTCACATTTGCATTCTAATTTCTTCGATATTGTCACAACTCTCTTCTCTTCTCTTGAAAAAAGAAGAGATAGAAAGAAAAGAAGAGAAGACATCCTAGATTCAGCCTGTAATGTAAAATTTAAGCTACTGTTAAATTAATATTATATTAATTGAGCTGGAAAAGAAAATGCTAATTTATGGGAAATTGATGTACAGAATCAACAAAGTGGATATAGGAACTAAAATAACAGAAAATAAAGAACCTGGCACCAAAAGTTGGAGCTCATTGCCCAGGAAGCTATTGTGACACGCAAACATCCAGGCAATACATTGCCAACCAAGATTCATACTGTTGTCCAAAAGAGTTGCAAAATCCAAAGTCTTCAGCAGATCTTCAACTTACCTGCACAACAAAAAACACAGATTAATGTGGAAATTGTTTCTTATCTCCTAACACTTGGAGTAGTAATTTGGCCGGATATTCTTATGATTTACATAAATTTTACACTTATCACATCTCTCAATTCAGACTTAGGGCTCATCAAAAGAGCCCCCACAAAAGCTCCAAATCTTAATTGTAATATTCATTTCAAGTTAGGTCTTTTGAAGTTATTGTATATGCTAGGATTGTGTTGTACTTGTTTATTGCTAAATTACCAGTTCAGATTGGGGTGTGCTGGTATGATGATTTTTTTGGAGGCTGGGTTTGTTTTGGGTACGTCCATAAGAGAAACATGTAATAATCATAAATATATACACATTTGCAACCTAAATCAGGAATTCAGAATACTACATAGCATGCATATAAAAGTGGTGATACATATACTAGTTAATGAGTAGTTAATTCCATAAATTTATTGTCTAATGGACACAGTGTATGCCTGCCATTCTTCACTAGGAAAGGAATTGGCGATGTTATGGAGAAAAAATGTTTCAAATGGATCGTGGATGGTTACTCCAAATGTTAGGGAGATGGACCCTAACTAGGTGTAGTTTTAACCTTGGTCAGACCCTGCAGTTAACTAGATAAAATCTTTTATAGATTCCAAGCTTGCTGAAAAGGTGCATCTAGACCATACAATGGATTATAGAGCAGATGTGGCAATTAAAGACATGCAACATCTAATAGATTGTATTTGTCAGATCTAAAAGCTTGAGCAGTCTAAAATCCCCAATACCTATGTAATGTCCCCATTATTTCGCGAGCATCAGAGTCATTGGATTAGCCTATTATGTCGATCCTCGTAGGCTAGTGGTTCTGGATAGAGGGTCACTTGAATGGGCACTTGGTCGGTAAAAGGCAGTATTGGTATCCGGAGTATGGTGACGTGGTGAATTTGCGCGTTTGGCGTGTTATTGGAGCTTAAAATATTGATCTTCACCATTTATTTCACTTACTCAGGCTTAGGGACCATGTGTCTATTTGTTAAAGGGGTCACTTTATATTTTGCAGTTACTATTCACTGATAAAGTGAAAAAATAAATAACTTAAGTGAATAGTGCCATTTTAATGAATAGTGTTTTCAATGACAAATTATAAAAGGAGCTTGAGAAGTTCGACCTCTTTATGCTTGGATATGTTTGCTGATTGAAGTTTTGAAGTGTGGAGTTTGTGGAAGAGAGAAACTAGGGTTTCTCAATTTCAGCAGTGGGTAAGCCTGGTTTGGGGCTTGTAGTTAGGATTTGGCATCTTGAAGGTGTGAAAGACCACCCTAAAGTGCTGGTTATTTTCTGTTTGCTGCATTGGGAGCTAGAAGTTGCTGTTTTCAAGGGTTTGAAGTCATCTTCTGGAAGGGTATTTGCTGCTAGAGTTGCCTTTTCCATTTAGAAGACGTGGTTTGCATTTTATGAAGTTTTTGAGAGCTGATTTGATCACCTACAGCCAGCCGCCATTACATGAGGGTTTGTGACAGCCAAAGCAAATAAAACGCCTTCAATTTGTAGTTGCTTTCTCTTCTAAAGTGGGCGCCCTCATCATTAGAAGCTTTTCCAACAAGATTTCGGAAGGAGAAACGTGTATGTAATTTTGTATGAGCATTTTAATGGGTGCGGGTACTGTAGCAGTCACTATTCACAGTGAAGTTTGGCTGTAAGTAGAATTAAGACATAAGATGTATTGTCTCTCGAATTTGATGCTAATTGTCTATGCCATGTAAGCTCTTATATCATGTAGAATGCATCTTAAAGATCATTTTGAACCTTGCTTGAGTATCTCTTTGAATGTATGCAAGCCGTCCCGCTATGTACTCTCTCTTGTAATGAAGAAAGTCTATTAATTATGAATTTGGAACTTCTTGTGTTATCAATTGAAGTTTAGTTCATTTCAGGTTCATATTAGATGCATATGCTTGTTAAATTTATGTATATCATTGGCATTAATTCCCAAACACGAGAAACACAAAAAGAAAGACAAACACCAAACACTAATCAAACCTACAAGCACTGTGAAATCATAGCAGCAGAGTGTCGGTTCATCACAGTGGTATCAGAGCGTATCACTACATTGGTACTAGAGTGGATCACCGGAGTGTGGTTCATCACAGCAATTTATTATCACCCTTCCTATGATAGTCATTTTCAGTGGATCCAAACCCCAAACTCTGTGAATTCTTTCTGAGAATAAAAGTTCAGATTAAGAACCTATCAGTGCTACATAAGTGGGAGGACCCTTCTGAAGATCCTTCAATTCTTTGAAAATCTGCTTAAATTCTCTCAATCCTCCTCCACCGATTGTAGTAATGGGGAGATCCTCTGCAAGTAAATCTGTCGATGAATACAAGCAAGCTTGAGGGCATGCAAAGAGAAAGGAGAAGAAGTAAGGACATTA
This sequence comes from Sequoia sempervirens, assembly GCA_007258455.2. Taxonomy (NCBI): domain Eukaryota; kingdom Viridiplantae; phylum Streptophyta; class Pinopsida; order Cupressales; family Cupressaceae; genus Sequoia; species Sequoia sempervirens. Next base: position 33,550 of record VDFB02379506.1, on the reverse strand, counting down.
GGCTTACCTTGTGAAGGCAAAGATGAAGCAACAGTGATAGAGGAATATGAATACAGATGGCAAGCAAAATGGACTCAGATTCACCCAAGTTCTCTGGAGAGCAAACCTGGCTGAATTTGGGTTTTAGATGGTATGATTTTTTGGGAGCAAACCTGGCTGAATTTGGGTTTAGATGGTATGAGTTTTGGGAGCACACCTGGCTGAATTTGGGTTTGTTTTGTAGGACCTTGGCTGACACTGCAGGGGATCTGCATTGGGACCCAGACCTGGACTGGGTATGCACTGGACCCAGATTCAGTGTTTTTTATGAGTGGACAGGTAACATAGGATTATTGTTGGGAGGAAATTAGAAATTGTTCAAAGTATATGATATACGTTTTAACTTATCTGTCTTCGTTCCCAAACTTTCAACTTCTCTGTACAATTTTGTCTCCTCCCTTAGGGTTCTAGGTAATGGAGAGAGTACTATTGTGGTTATGCTGAGATGTGTAACCTACAGTGGCAGCCAAGGATTTGTAACTGTGTGAGTGTGTTTACAAAAATCCTTGGGGATCTGGACTGGTATGAACTGGACCCAGATTTGGGATTTTTTTTGAGTGAGCAGGTAGCATAGGATTATTGTTGGTAGGAAATTAGAAATTGTTCAAAGTAAGTGATTTAACTTACCTGACGTCTTTCCCAAACTTTCAACTTCTCAGTATAAATTTGTCTCCTCCATAAGTGGTTCTAGGTAATGGACAGAGTATAGTTATGGTTACGCTGAGATGTGTAACTTACAGTGGCAGCCAAGGGTTTGTAATTGTGTGTGTTGACAAAAATCCTTGGTGGTTGATGTGACTATACATATATATATTAGTATTATAAATAATCTACTAAGTATTAAAAGATATAAATTATTTTTTATAAAAGTAATGTGTGGCACAGTGGGTAGTGGTAGTGTAATGTAATGGAAACTTTACAGCTTTATATTAAATAAGTTAATAACATATAGATAGATAGATAACCAGTCTAGCCTTTCTGCTTTATTCAATATATAACTTAATGATTGCAGCGGATTGCATGCTCAATTATCACCTTAGAAAAAATAAGAATGGATTAAGGGTCAGATTAGTTACCGCCATTAATTTGAGGAAGAGAAATCTATGGCTGTATCTTGCCTTACAAATTAAATTGTATTACAAAATGGAATAAGAAATGAGGTTAAAGATAGCCATGGATGGAGACAGGCCATCCAGGGCAAGCTATTTGCTTTCTGAAACTGCACCAAAATGCGGTCAAGACATATAAAGGCTTGACTTAAATCTAATTAGATTTTGTGAAAGGTCCATTGAAGGAAGTCTAGACATTTAAAGATTTGAGTCAAAGCTAATTAGTTTTCTGTTTTGTAGCTATTCTTTTAAGTTTTAAGTTAACAGGTTGTGATTTAGCTTTTATTCTATTTTATTATCATTTAAAGGTAACAGGAAAAAAAAAGCTGGCCATCTGTGGCTTATTCAACTTTACAATACATCAGGAACTCGAGACATTTATAGCTTTGAGTGAGAGCTAATTAGTTTTCCATTTTATAGCCCTTGTATTAAGTTAACAGGTTGCCATTTATCTTTCATTTTATTTTACTATTATTTAAATGTGACAGAAAAAGAAAGCTGGCTATATATTGGCTTCTTTTACTTGAAAATGTATCACAATCCTTTAGCGTTTGATTGAACTTTTCCTGTCTTTTAATTATTTAGGTTTTCACTTTTTAATTTTTATACATGTTATACTGATGTTTCCTCCACTATATACTTGGAGATTGGACCTAGTCTAAGTTGCCAGTTCCGGTACAGGTTCCGGGGTTCGGTTCACGGGTTCGGCTAATTTTTTTTGGGGGGGGTTTGGTTCGTTAGTACAAAATACACGTAAATTTATATATATAATAATAATAATAAAATTATTACTAAAGACTAAAGTTAATAATATATATTATTAATTTTAAAAATTAATTTACATAATTATTAATTTTTATTATTAATGATAATTATTACTATTATTAATAATTAATTTAAAATATGTAACTTTAACTATAAATAATTATGTCTAATGTTTATTAATAAAAAATTAACATTAATAAAATAATTTTATCTTAATTTTAATCTTTTATTTTTCTCCCGTCAAAAAAACTTACACTTCCGGAGCGCACAACATGATTTTCCTGTTGAATTCATGGCTCATTGTAAATCTCCCTCGCTCAGTCTTTTCGTTGCTATTTTTGTTGAGATCGTCGGAAAAAAAAGAACCCATGGAAATTTAAAAAACCCTAAATGATTTCGAAAAGACATGGCGAAGAACCCCCCTGCGAATTGAACCCGGATCGGAACCAAGAGCGAACCAGGACCCGAACCAGGGGTTGCAAAGGCGAACCCGGTAACATAGGACCTAGTGGTGAAATTCCTAGACTTTACCATTGTTATCAAGCTACATCGTAGCTCCCAAATGGTAGCCTTCCCTCCCAATTACCCATGGTTTCCACTCTTTAAAACGTTTAAAATTCTTGTAGATGTCTTAAATAGATTGACCTAAAATATGTCAAGAGATGTCAATTTCAAGATGCCTATCCAACCTATGCAACAAATCTAATATAGGTGCCTTGAGACTGATGTCCCTTGGCATAGATGTAATTAAGATATCTATGCTAGTTTTGATTTTTTAGATGGTACTAAAATGAAATTGTCATTCCAGCATGGGTGTCTCTTTCTGTTCTTTCCACAATCCACTGCAAGTATTATCTACTCATTCTTTTGGAGCATTTTATTATCTACCTTCATCTGTCACTCATGTTTTATCGAATAGGACTTAGGAAGGCTTGTGATTATTTGAAATTTTAATGATGGAAAACAGTTAGTTTTTGTAACTTGTTCGCTACATTCTTGGCATTGTCAATTTTTTCACCAATGAAATATGTGATCATCATCAAATGCCCTTATTGTCTACAGGCAACATACACATTGGTTTAATTTCAGAAACAGACTCCAACGTTTGCATGGATTTCTAGTTTGACTGCATTGGCAATCTATGGTGCACTTAATATTTAATGCATTTTATCTGAAGTGCACTATACATGGTCCTATATCCTAGTTATATCCTTTATGTACTTTGAATGTATATGTGAAGGAGAATTAAATCTATGGTTTCTCACACTGTCTTAGTTGAAGTTTATTCACCATGATTCTTGTGATGCCACGAGTGAAAAAACTCTATACATCTTTTATATTAAGACAATTATATTATCCTGTATGAAATGGAACTCCAGCATATGTCCTTTTTTTCCAAACCTGTATTAATGTAAAGCCTAAAGTTATAATTGTCCATTCAAGTACTCCAATGACACAACTTTTTTAAATTAGAGATCTATTACTAATAAGAGACAGATACAATATATGGTGCAAAACACCAAGCCCAAGATAAAAAGTCAGCCAGGAGGCTCAACACCAAGATACAACACCAAAAAAGTTTACGACATCAAGTCCAAGATAAAAAGTCAGCCAGGAGGTTCATCCACAACACTGGGAGTCATATACAGCATCAAAATACAATCAACTGCACATTTCAGTGCCACTGGTTATTGCTAATCTCATGTGCATCAGCTTCAAAGGTCCCTAGGACTGGTTCAGCGACATATTCAGGCTCCAAATCTTTCACAACAGGTTATGGTTATGATTGTTCACAGTATTCCTTTTCTCAATGCTATATGGTTTATCAATATTATGTTCATTCATTATCATTCAATTTGCTTCTGTCATGTGGCCAAAAGTAGGCCTGTTTAACTTCCTTTCTGTAGACCAGGATGAGCCCTTCCTCTAGCAAGATCAGAAACCTATCTCTTGGGATCTCTAAAATCATAGATACCTGCATCAGAATGGAAAACAACGTGAGTTCGCATTGCGAATTGACAAGATGCCTTCTTCTCCATTGGAAGACTTCCTCATTCTTAGCTTTCCAGATGTACCATAAAACCTCATTAATAAACACATACCAAAATCTATTAATCTCCTTTGGAAAACAATAAACATAACCAAATAGAGTTTCAAACAAGGTGAAACAATTTTTAACATCCAACCCTAAATTGTTACCCAAAAAAGAAGACCAAATCTGAAATGCATAGATACATTCGAAGAAAATATGTTCAACTATTTCAGTTTTATGACAAATAGGACAGACTCTAACAAGTATTCCCAAGGAAACAAGTTCACAGCTGACAACAAGTTTCTTAAGAATGAGGTGCCATCTGAAACAAGTTTTCTTAGGCTCGCCAAGAGAAGACCACATACTATATAAGACACTAGGCCAAGTATCTACAGACCAAGAAAGGTTCCAATTATCCTTAAAACTTGTTTATTATTTCTCTCGAATCAGCTAACATACCTTATATCTCTTTAGCAATAACTTCCTCCAAAACAGTCCCATCTTTCCAAGTCATGTTACTCAGAATTTCCGTATTGAACTTAAGAGTGACTGGAAAGTTAATACCATATAAGTCTCTCTTCAAGACAGAGAATGTTCTTTTATGAATTTTTTTAATACCAGATTCATTTTGCAACAAAGCGCATCCTTTTAACATCCCATTCTGAAAGTTATCTTTGAACTCTTTTATTATTTTTATACCAGAAAGCCCACTTCTTAGTAGAACACCCTTGGATGAGGGAAAAGGCTTATTATTCCAGTCCAGACTCCACTAAATGGATCTATAAGCCATTAAAACATTCTCTGTCCTGGAAAAGGCCTCCGTGTTGTATATCATATGTATCACACTCTTTTGGGCCCTCCAAATGCTGCAAAAACTTTGGGCCCAAATGCTTTATAGCAACTTTACCAAACAAAATATCATGAGGGTGTAAAGCAGTCTAATTTATACCTTTTTTTGGCCTGGAAAGAACAATATTGTTTCTGACCAAAATCAATGGCACAACTTTGAGAAAAAGTGATTTCAGATTATGTATTTAAGCAAAAAATGAATTTTTAAGGTTGAACTCTAATGTTGTTTGCTTACCATGTCTTACATCTTGGTTGTGATGAGTCTATTGTAGCAATTCTGTTATGTGATTGCTTGCCTCTCCACTGCATTATAATAGGTAAAGTTTACCAATTAATGAAAACGGTGGGTACTAGCTCCACCGGTTTGTTCAGTCAGTACATGGCATCTGGCTTCTATATTTGAGTGGACACAACCATTCCAAACACCAGTTAAAATGGAGTTTTGTGGTGTACTCATCTTTTGTATCCCCCGAGTTCCTTAAAACCCAGCTCTACTTGAAACTGCTATTTTGATTAATTGGTGGTGGAATTTGCCACTAGATTATAAATTCTGGTGTGGCATTGTGGTGGCAACTGAATGTCTTAACTTCAATTTTTTTGCTTCATTTGTATATTTTAGATTTACACATTTTCTGGACAATAAGTTTTTCCATATGGTCTTTAAAATGGATTTTGTAGTCAGATCAAGATATAGAAGTCATGGGGATGTCACTTTATGTATTGCATGCTTTGTTGTTGAAATATATGATTAAGGTAGGAGTTTTGTGGGTCCCTATTCATGTTGTGCCAATTATGTATAATCATCATGGCACCAGATCTCTGCCATGTTATGATATTAGGGATATTAAATTGGTTATGAACAGGAGGATTGAGTTTTGGAGGGGAGAAAATAAGAATGAAATAACATGTAAGGGATGCAAAAAATGAATTAACAACAAAAGGTCTGATCAGGATAGAGATTCAAACCTTGCCGGAGAATGTAACAAATTTGGGTTCTTTGAGGGTAGAGAAGAAAAACAATTATGGCTTATTCTATGCATTCTTGCTTTTGGTTTTGTCATTTTGTGTTCATGAACAATAATGCTATAATATCTCACACATTTTATGTCACTGATGCAGCTTTACACTAGGGATGCGTCAAAAGTTTGGCGCCAAGCTGGATCAAGTAGCAGCTCAGATGTTCAATTGGTGCTTAAAGAACCTGCTGCTAACACTGTCCTTTGGGATTACATCAGTGAGAGAAGGGAGGAACGTGTTGTTGATTTTGATGAACATTTGGATGATATTAGCAAGTAAGCAGATATATGACAAAATCATTCTAAGAAAAATGCTAGATTTCACACACAGAAACACCTAATAATTTTCCATCCTGATGGAAATAGAGAGATATGCTATTCTGTATCATGATGGATTTTGTCTTATCTCTTGTGAGTGCAATATATTGTCTTTTTACTGGTTCTCTTTTTGGGGTATCATATTTGTGGACTAATTGTTTTTGGCTGCTGCTTGTTGTTTTCTGCAGGGACTGGTTGAACAACAACCTCTTCAACTAGACTTACATTTCACTAGTATGCAAAACATTTTATTTTTTGTATTATAATCTACAGAGGTTGGCAACTAAAGAGCAGAATTTATAGCCCAAGTGCCTGTTTCAGGTTCATTTTTCTGTCATTTCTGACAGGATGTAGTTATTGTGGGTTACTTCTTTGCATTTTTATTGCAAGCCCAGTCTTTTTAACATTTCTTTTTTCTTTAACTGCTGAGAGGCATTTCCTTTTAAGTTTTTAATAATGCTGAGAGGTTTGGTGATTGTTTTTTCCATTATGTGGTGTTTGGAGATAGCTTCTTCAATTGTTCTTTGCCCCATCTACATAATATTCCAATAACCTGGTGTCAGTGTTCCACTTTCATCTTCTGTTCAGAGATACTAAAATCAATTTTCCCATTTCCTGTTGCCAGGGTGTTTTTGGAAATATTGAAGCATTTATGCATTTTCAAATAAATTTGCTGGTGCTTTTCCCTGTCAGAGCTTTCACTCTGTTCTTGTTTTCTAGGATTATCTTTAGGCTATTCTGTAGTTAAAATAATTTGTGCAGAGAGTGTATTCTCCCGGTTAACTAAGTTGGTTACTTTGATCTTTATTCTAAAATTTTAGCTCCTGGATGAGATGTTTCTTTGGAATGTACATCCTATGAAGAGGGTGATTGTCTTGATCAGAAGTTTTTCATGCATTCTGTGTGCATTATCTAAGATATTTTGAACATGGAGAGACAAATGAGTTATCGTGTATTTTCAGCGCTACTTTAGACAAAATCCTTATGATTTTTTGACTTATGAATACTATCTACAATATTGGCATTTTTCTTGTGCACAAGCTGCATGAATGTTCTTTAACCTTGGATCCCTATGCAGATGTGTGCTTATGCACTCTAATAAGAATGCAGAAGGAGAATTTTAGATCAAAATGTGTAATTGTCACAAATCTTCTATCAGTTACATTTCTGAGGCATTTAAAATAATCTCTTTTTATGGGGTGAAATTCAAGAATGATCTCTTATACACATTGATATGCTACCCAAAAGAGTCAAAGACAATTTGGTCAGGTTTGAAGTTGTTTTAGTCAGAAACAAAGACATTGTTATTTTGAATAAGCCCTGGTTCGTGAAAACCTAACTTCACCATTTATGGTAAAGGTTCTATTACCCAACACGCTGATTAGTTTTCTTGCGATTAAAATTGATGGTATTTTGTATTTATGGTCTTCTATCAATTTAGTTTTGTCATAATGCTTTTATATGTATACGTTGCAGCAATGCAGATGTATTTACCATCATATTGTTGGAAATTTTGAGTTTCTGAAATATTGATCTCTTCAGACAATTTTTATATTGAAGAATTCCAGTTGAATTCTTCATGGTGAATGCAGTAGTCCAGTTGCCTATCTTTGTGGTTAATACAGAAGTCCAGTTGCAAATGCAGGAGTATTTGCAGCCAGGATAGCTTTCAGATGTTCGTCTATGGAGTTGGTTTCCAATGTAATTCAAAACTGTGGTTTCCCTTTTTAAATTACATAAGCTAACATTCATTTCAGTGAATGTAGGAAAATAGTGTCCATCTCAGAGCTAGGCAGGCAGGCCATGTTATTTACAGAATGAAGGGGGAACATTGGAATCTGTTCTATCCTTTCTAAATAGTATTCATTTCTTTTTTTCATTTTCTTTTGAAATTTATCTTTATTCTTGAAGGCATGCATTTGGATTCTTAGTGTATGTAACATGCACATCACAGCCTTCAGAGTGACTCATTATAGTTTTTCCTAGTTTTGAATCATTTAAGAAATTTACCCAATTGAGCATCAGGGATCGGGTAGGCAATTTCATGGGTACAGCCCGAGTGGGCATAATGGTGAGTTTTTGTACTCCATATAGGACATATACTTGAATATGGCAGGGGGCAGGGAATGTTTGCCCATTACAAACAATATGTAAGATAAATGATTAGAAATAATCCCTCACAAAGGGTTCCCATGCCAAATTGGTGTCTTTCTTGGCAGTGATATATAAAACTAAACTTACCTTTATCATTTGCTTTATCAAGATTTTGATCTTGTACACCAAGTTTTGCTTGGCAGTGAACCAAAATACCCATTACTTTTATCATTTAAAGTACGAAGATCTTAACTCTTCTATTTCTGTGCACATATGGCCAAGTGTAACTAAGTAAGGTAGTTATGGGATTCATTACATGACTCAGTACAAGTTCCATATAAGAATGGGTGTTAGTAAATTGTGATAAAAAATTCTTGATACAGTAATTTTGATCTTGATGGCATGTTAATGAAGTTGCTGTATCTTGTGATGGTTGGAAGAAACTTGTCACTATGCAAAGAATGGACATGTAGCTTTAAAGTACATACCTAATACAATGATCTGTATTTTTGCTTCTTTGACATGCTAATGTCCATCTTTCCAATATGAAATAATTGAATGAACACCTAAAAAAATTGGACAAGCGATGATAAGAGGATGATAACTTAACCTCATGACATTGCCAACCGGTGAGTATTCATTGTCGCTGTCTTTATAGACAGTATTTAACAATCCATGTCTAAATTCTAATATTGATAATAATTATGTTGTATAAACATCTGAGACAGACATATCAAGCTATCAAGGAACATTTGTTTCTATTATTTGTTAGTTGCTAGTAAATTATACAATGATATGTAAAATTAGTTTTGTTGTTAGTTGGCACAAAACCTTAATTGCTTATGGTGCTAAAGGTTTCCGTTATAGTCGATTCACAAGATCAAGCCATGTTTGGCAAAACGAATATAAGCCAAGCTTGGGCAGTATAGTAGCAAATCAAAACAATCATGTAAGGAATTGTTTTAAGAAATAAAAAACAAAGGTAAAATAACTTAAAAAACTTCACAAGTTCGAAGATAGAGGAAATAATCTACTTTATTTCACCTGGGAATAACGTCTCCAGAATGCAAGACATACTAGCTAAAGATATGCTTTGTACGGCATATAGAGATAAGATTTACTTCCATATGTGAAACTTCAAGAGAAAGTAAAAGGTGTTGGTGATATGACTATAGCCAAAAGGATCTTAAATCAGACAGACAATTCAAATTACCATCTGAATCATAGGTCATTCATAATGGTAAATCATAGGTCTGTCATAATTTAAGCTTTTAAAAATACAAGTAAACGCATAGACAGTAAATACAACATAAATTAACATATCCAACTTTTGTATCCTTGTATAATTATTGCATGCATTATTTTTTTAAAGCCATCAAACATAATACACAAATCGCGTGTATTATTATTAGTTTAACATGGAATGATAAGGCATAAGTTTAAGCCTGGAGCAAGGTGGTGAATGTAGCTTCATATGCCAGTGACAATTTGGCCTCATGTGCTTGAAAAAGTCGAAACTCCCTTTTCTACCCTTTGGACAGTTTTCGACCCTTTATGTCCAATATGGTATTATGATTTCATTTTCCATCCTTTATATCCAAGCAATGCCATTAAAAAAGGGATAAATAAACTCACAAAATGGAATGAAAAAGATAATTGGTAATAAAATATGGGTAAAACAAGTTTGTAAAAGGAAAGATGGGATATTGAAGGTTATTAGGCTAGAACATTAGGATGGATTTGTGATTGGAAGAGGCTGTAAGGTGCCTATATTGATAACATATCATTGCATTCCAAGTGTTTTTGAAAATAGTTGATATGATGGGTTATTTAGAGACTTGAAGGATAGAGGGTCAATGGTTGAGATTGATTTAGGAGATCAATGGAAGAGGTTGATTGGGAGGATTGGATGCACAAGAATCTTCTATGTGGCATTTTGTGATTGGTGTGCATGATGAGGTCCATGATCCAAATGATTTGAATGGCTAAGGATTTTTTTTGGAGAAAGTGGAGGGTGAGGATCATTTTTTGTTTTTTTTTTGGAAATCTACAATGTTCTTTTTGTCTAGTCTTGTATAAAGTTAGGATTTTCTCATAGAAAATGGAGGGTGGGGATTTAAAAAACAACTTTTTGAAATTTCAAAAATCTCTTTTTTTTTTAATCTAAGAAGTCCTATTTTGGAGTCGTGTAATCTTGAACCTTAAGCAGTATTTGTCTTGAGTAATCATTTGTTGGATTGTACAAATGATTAGTTAGATTAAATAATTACTTTTAGTCAACTTATGATTTGAGAGAATAAAAATGAAACAAATAGGTTGTATATATTTAATCTTTTGGAATGAGAATGATGGAAATGTTAATAAAATTTGAATTTATTTATTTAAGGTTAGACATTAGAGAAGGGGTGAAATGATTGATTAGTTAAGTAAATTCTTAATCTTTTTAATTAATATTAGAGGAAGAGTTAGTTTAATTAACAATTTAACATTAGTAGAAGAATCATGATAATTGATTGAATAAATACAATTTACTTAATTAATTTAGAAGGTGGTGATGCAAAGAGAATTGATGATAGTAAAATGTTTGAGAGACAATTTTAGGTGTATAAATACCCTGTCATCAAAAGTCAAGCTTGCAACAATTTTAACAATGTACTAATTTTTTTCCTATGAACAAAAGTGGTGTACAAATGTGGTAATTTCAATGCTAACTTTAGAGGAGGCTAAGATGTTTTCACTTGCTTTTGAGATTTCTCAATATATGTGTCTTTGTGAGCACTTAAATCATTATCATGAGAATATATAGCTAAAGATGTAACATTTGTACTTTTTTGTCTTACATTAATTCTCTCCATGTACCCTTGTTTAGACTATTGATTCATTAGAGCTCGAGTTAATCATATCATTTCATTGTTTTTGATTGATACATAATTGCATGTGAATTTATCCCCAATTCTCATCATATTTTATATCTTCATTGTAACATTAACATTTGATGTGTTTGATGTAGCTCTAGATATTTAACAAAATTAATATACTCACTATAGCTAGCATTGGGATAATTCTCATCATCCATGTCCACTTGATTATATTGATCAACTTTAAGTATAGAGAAAGGATCAATGCATATCTTTAGATTTTTTTTTGAGGTGCTATCTATTTATTTCCACATACCCTTAATTTAATTCACATTATTGTAAATAGTATCTCATACCTTGTCTGGATGTTATATACCTACCCATAACATGTCCATGTGTATAATACTAATCACAGTCATAATTAGTATTTAAATGTTGTAGGACACCTCTAGATGTATCAATTGGTTTGGTGAGAGGTAAAGTGATACATTGATGTTGTAAGGGTTTTGTAGCAATATCTGTAGAGGATGTACCAATCTAGTAAACTTTCATTTCTCCCTTGGTTTGAGTAAATAATGATGTTTTGCATGGGAATCATTAATGATACTGACCTTTTTTAAATATGACCTCATTGGCCCCAACTTTGAAATTTGGTTTTGATTGAAACTTATGTGGATGAGGAGTGTTAGAGACACTATAATGGAGGAGATTATGTTTAATAATTTAAATCCTAATAGTGCACACTAGTAGATGAATCCTAAAGTGAATAATGTATTAAAAATCGAACTTTCTTGGATGATTAGAAGGCGACTATCAATAAATGAACCTTGATGGTCAATGCTTGACGATTGATAACTCATATTGAGTGTAGACACCTAAATTTGACCATATTCTAACATCACCCAATTCATCTTGCATATATCACTTTTCAATATTAATTAAATAAAACTAATTATTTGATTAACCAATCCAATCATCTTCCTAGAATTAATAAAGTAACTTTTAATTATTTATTTAATTAATTCACTATTTTGATATTTTCCTATATAGTCTAGCCTTAATTAAATAAATTTTAATGTCATCACTCATATTTCAATCTTAAAAAAATTAAATAAATACAAGAGAGAAGAAAAACATAGGGCTAATGCGAAGGCGACATGAAAAAGTGACCATAATAAAGGAGGCTTGAGCACCTTGAGAAGGAAGAAAGTTGATGAAAGAGCTGAAATGAACCTACAAAAATACCAAGGGAATGGGCACCAAAGTGGACACAAAACATATATGAAATTGCAAGGGTATGCAATTATGTTCATCGCTCATGTTTTAATCTTCAAAATCATTGTTGATGAAAGAACTGAAATGAACCTACAAAAATACTAAGGGAATGGGCACTAAAGTGGATACAAAACATATATGTTCAAAATTGCAAGGGTATGCAATTATGTTCATCACTCATATTTTAATCTTCAAAAAAATTATTTATTTAATTCTTAAATTCCCCTCAAATCATTAATTAATTAAAAATAGTTAACTTGCTAATCACTTGCACAACCCTAAACATCATTAGCCAAATCAACTTTGCATATGGCTAAAGGACCCACATAGCTTCATGTATGCACAAGGCTCCATAAAATCCTAATCAAATCTTGTCTATCCATTTAATCTGGAAATTTTTTACCATCTAAATCCCTTCGCACTAATCACAAGGTGTCACTTAGACGTTCCTCATGCATCCAAACCTCTTAATCCTCCCTAGCCATCAATCTTCCAAATCAATCTCATGCATTAATCCACCATCTTCCAAATCTATAAATAACTCATCATATGAGTCAATAAAAGGAGAGATTCTTGGAATGCAAAGTTGTATTGTCCACGTGAGCAACCACATTCCATCTCACACACCAATCCACTTTGACAACAACCACTGTTGGTGCAACAAGGGGTTTGTGGGCGAGGGTTTATTTTCACCCTTGTATGTAAGTCCTTTAGCTTAATCTTGAGGTTGAATTTAGATGTGGAATAAAGTTTGGGTTTAATAATTTGAATCCTTTGTTTGTGTTTCACATTTACATGCATATATTAATTTTAATTTAGTTTGAAATCCAGGAAAAATAATTATTGATTATACATTAAATCCTTGCTTATATTTTGCCAAAGTGGCAAATAACTCTAATATTATGTTGGAAATGATCAATAAAAGTGTCAACTAAGTCTCTAAATGAATAAATAGAAGCATGAGGTTAAGTGTAGAATTGATTAAGTATATAATCCTTCAAGCTTAGTGTGAATGATTTAATACATAATAGTTCATCATAAATCTAAATTAAACATGTTGCATTGAAAGAACACATGTAAGCTAAAGGATTGCTTTTACCATCATATATTGTAAAAATAGGTGAGCTACATATCCCATTCATAAAGGATAAGCTAATATGCCATATGTTAAAATGGATTAGTAGTGATTCACTATATAGATTCTCTTGAAGAGACTTTTGTGAATAATTGATATGAGAGATAATATTTCCACAATCTATAATCGTGATCAAGATTGCATTTGGATGTATTCATCTTGATGATAGATCATGGAGTGTGATATGAAATGTTGATTAAAAAAAACTCACATGGTTACATCTAGAAATATTCTTGATCATTAATAAGAGTTTGCACATGTTTCAAATCACTTGTGATAGTAGCAAATTAGTGGGAAAGGATGGTTGGTGTAGATGAAACAAAAGACTAATCAACAAAGGAAGGGGGAATATAAGAGGAAAAAAAATTAAATTAGTAGATAAAGGAGTGTACGAAACAAAGGAATATGAATAGAAAAATAAATGATAGAAACCAATGGGATACATGTAGTCAAAGTAGGGGTGTATAGGGTGAGGTGTATGATTGGAATGATTAGGTATTTAAGAAAAGGTGTGGCTATGGATGTGGTAGGTAAAGGGTGAAAACCTGAGGGATTTGAGAGGCATACACATAGGCCACAAAAGTGAGAGGGCTGAAAGTAGATATGGAGGATATGTGGGACGAAAATGTAAATTGTGGGAGGGTGAGTAACATATAATAAGCAAGGGGTAGGGGTGGAGAGCTCATAGAAAAACTATGGGTAGGGTATATGAAACCTAGGGGTTGAAAATGGGTTAGGGAAATATGGACCGTAATATGAGGGGCTTACACATCATCAATAATTTACTATATAGCCTTAATTATGCCCATCTCATGTTATTTAGTAAGAAATATCTTGGTGAGGGCATCAATGATAAATGAACTAGAGATATCTTCATCTATGGTAGCTAATTAATTGCACTAGGATTTCAACTTATCAACCACCTCAAGTTTCTTTTGCTTTTTGACACTTTCAATAGATGCATCATGGTCACATTATCCCTCTTCCTTATCAAAATGCAACATGTGATTAACATAAGAGGAAGATAGATCATGGTGGTAAGATTAGGGTTTAACCTAACACTTTGTCAAAGAAGACCTAAGTGTCTTAATAGCTTCTTAGGCATGCAAAGTCAACCACATTGACTTAAAAAATAATAAATGCACATAGTTACAACAAAATATTAGATTATTTTTATCCTAAAGGATGAGAATGAAAATTATGGATTCACTAAAATGCAAGGAAATAAAATATCCCTAAATAAATATATATATCTAGATAAAACACCGATTCAATTTAAACCTTGATTCTAAAGGGAAGTTCAAGATGATATACGAAAATAAAGATTTACATAATTGAGATAGAGATAATTGAAATGTAGAGGAGGACTAGAGAACTTATCTTATTTGACTTGTTGTGACTATGCTCTCTTTAACTAGTCGAGAAGTTGCAACATAAAACTAGAAATTGGATCTATATAAGTGATTTTGAACTTTAGACAAAGACATTCTAAAAATTCTATGACATGAAATCAGATTATACTTATCACATTATTTGTGCACATTTCTATTCTTTTTAATTATACCTTCGAAATTTGAATATTCTATTTACCTTTACTAATACTTGCACATGAAAAATTGAGTGTTGAGAAAACGTGCTATAGAGAAAGGAAGTCCATAATCAATTCTTAAAATCTTTTTAAGAAATAAACCGTCGAGTAAAAGACCCCGCAAAAATTGAACCACTAAACAAACCGTACAAAATTGAAACACTAGTTCTTCAATAATGTGTTCAACATGATAAAAGGGTCGGTACCTAAAGATTTCTCTTAACTCTGGACTGGCATCTGATTTGATTCGTTGCACGTTACATATACTAGCTGTGAGGGCCCCACAAAATCTTTTATTCCAACCAATACCGATATCCTTCTCAAAGTACTAACCGTCTTTTATATTGAATTAAGCGAAAAAAAACAACAGAGTATATGCTGTTCCCGACAACCTGATTGCAACGGGACACGTGGAAGGGCACTGCACTATAGGGTCGTCTTATATTTTATTGTGGGCTCAAACAACGGCTTAGCTAACCGGTAACGTTGATGCATTTGTATTGTGTATCGTAGAATCTTAGAATAAATGCTTCCACAGGAATCATTGTTAAAAGACTATTGGGAAAGGTCTGTGCGCAGATTCGACTTCTTTAAGATCAAAATACATAATTGTTGGCATTTTTACGGCTAACGCCTGTGATCTGTTAGAGGAAGAGACGATGGAGAAAAATCTAGTGTTCGAGCAAAAACACGGCAAGTCGAGGGTTCGAGTCGCCAGAGTGTGGAGGCACGCCGACGGCAAACAAACAATTGTGGAATGGACCGTTAATGTTTCGCTTTATTCCGACTGCATTCCTGCCTACACAGATGGCGATAATTCTGATATTGTTGCCACCGATTCCATGAAGAATACGGTCAGTTCTTCTATTTTTTTATATTTGGGAAAATATTTGTTGTTCGTTTATCTCTAGGAAATTGTTTGTGCAAGCGTTTTATTTAAAACGAATTTTCCCAGTTATAGATTCTTGAGATATTTCATATACGTTTCTTTTTTCAAAAAGTATGTAGCGTTAGCTTTTTTTTCTCAATTTGTCAATTCAATTTGGTATTGGTCTTTAATATGATAATTTAGTACTGTTTTCCTCAAATTGTTGATTCAATTTGGGAATGGCTTTTAATATGAGACATTTTTAGGGAATTAGTTGTGCATAGATCCGTTTTAAAATGAATTCTCCGAGTTACTAGATTTTAAAAATATTTTGTATATGTTTCTGGTTTCAGAAAGCATGGGTGTTAGCACTGTTCTGCCCAAGTTCTTGATTCAATTTGGTTATTGCTCTTAACATGAGATTTTAGTACTGTTTTCCCAAGCATTTGATTCAATTTGGATTATAGCTCTTAATTTGGGGAAATTGTTTGTGCAGACCTCTATTTTAAAATGAATTCTCCGGGTTATTAGAGTTTGGAGATATTTTGTATATATCTTTGTTTTTATTAGCTGTTTTTCCAACTTTTCCAACTTTGTTGATTCAATTTGAGTTATAGCTCTTGATATGAGATATTTCCGCATGAAGAATTAGATTTTGTTAGTTTTTTTATTGATCAGATTAAATGTACAGAAATTAATTCAAAACTCAAACACACAACACAGCAGATACCCTTGGAAAGCCCTCCTCCTGAGGGAGAAAAACCCAGCAATAATATATCTCTTATATATTAATTCTCAATGAATTCTTCTTTACAATTAAGGCCACTATGAAGGCCAAAGATAAGGCACCATAAACTGATGCAATCACAGAAACTGAGTGAAGCAATCTGCGAACAAAGATTTCTGCCTTCTACACAAATGCCGATCTGTACTTGAGACCATAGAAGCATAAATCGGCAAAAAATCCTAAAAATCGCGATTTTCAAAAAATCTGGGAGGTTGCCGATTTTTTCAGCAGTCAACGCCAGTGAAAAAATCGTTGAAAATCGGGATTTTTCGAGCAAAAAAAGGTGAAAAAATCGCGCAAAAAAAAAAAAAACCCTAAAAAGTGGTGCGTTTTTGGCTATAAAGACGACGTGTTTCTCCTCTTTCAGTAAATATCGAGGGTTTCTCAGGTCGGCGAAAATTTCTGAAGGCGTCTGCTGATTTGCAGGCATAAATCTATGCTTAGATCGTGGGTTTCTCATTGGCGCGAATTTCTGAAGGCATTTTTGCTGGTTGGGTTTTTGCTGGTTTCTCATCGTGGTTTTATTTATGAAGTATATTTTGTGCAATGCATTGATGCAATGTAATCAGCGATATGAATATATACAAAAAAGATCTATTTTCTACAATTCACGGGTTAAAATCTCTATTTTATTTGCTCTCTATATCTCTATGCTATGGAAATGACCTTGAGGTTTTAGAAAACGTAGGTTTTGTCTATTTTTCTACATTTCTTTACATTTTTTTTCAAATCCGATTTTTTCCCCATTTTTTCATGATTTTCAAAAAATCCTGATTTTTTGGTTTGCCGATTTTTTCCCCAAACGATTTATGCTGCTATGCTTGAGACAATTCGCACTTTGATGAACCTTAGCACTTGATATCATGTAATGAATATGAGTGAATGGATGATCAACAATGAAACTTCATCGGATATATATACACAAGGAGATGGGAGACGTGACCTTTCATAAACAACATGTTGGCCACATCAAAGAGGTATGTCTCTATCAAAGGGAAGGTCGATCACATAGAGGAAGACGTCCTTTCATAGAGACGCATCCAATAAGAGATAAGTCGGCCACATAAGAACTCGAGCCTTTTAGAGAAATTGCATCACTCCACAAGAGATTGACTTCCTTGATAAATTGTGCCTCTTCATGATTGAGCCAATAACAAATGTAAATTGATGTTTAACAAAAGGACGCGGCCAATAATAATTAAGCATTATTTAATGAAAAGACGTGTATCTTCATTTGTCTCAAGTCGGCCAAGATATCGAATATCACAAATACAATTCAAATAGCTGTTGGCTATATTTGAATTGCCTCAATCGGATCTGGAAGAAGCAGCCCGACGCTGCTAAAACATCAACAGATTTCTGGGTGAAGACAACATGCAAAATTTATTTTGCTTTTGGGATCACTCAAGTGAAGATGGACTAAAGCTTCCTAAAAGGATTAAGCGATGAATCAAACATATTATCAAAATTGAGGGCCTAAAGATCATTATGGTTGAAAAAAAAAAAAAACTAAGGGAGGCAGTGGAGATGAATAAATACGATCAAATTCATAATCTTAAACTATGATGGTCTTGGCTTAAGTTTTACCTAGAAGTCCATTATAAACAAATTAAAACAACTTCATCACCTTGGTAAATAGAGTCTATTCAATTTAATTAGTTGTTACAATTGATGCATGACTGATTACATTTAATATATTTCTTTGGTAGGTTTAGTATATTTATCCATCTTGATGATGTCACACTTGATTGGTTAGAATATTGAGGACAAAATATATTTTTGCACACGGTCTTTACTCAGAAAATCTAATTCTTCATTACTGTAGACTGTGGAAACATAAATCCTCTTATACTTTCCACATGTTTCATTTAGAAAAAACATTAATATAACTTGTTACCACTATGTTCTCCAAGTTATTGTTTCAGTTTAGGTTATAGCTCTTAATATGTGTGTCTTTGCATCCGATATGGTTTGGCTGAACTTTTAATGCACTCACTCGTAACATAGCTGATTCTCTCTCTTACTAAAGTTGATTGAAGTAAAGAAGATAAGAATTTCCATAAGTCAATATAAGTTGCCCCCACCTGTCAAATCAATCCGTTGGTCTCCCAAACCAGTTGTTCATAAGAACTTGATGTTTTAATTTGACTGATAAGAGCTTGCAGTTGAGTAGGAAATGTATTTGCCCTGTATGTAACTTAAGTATATTACAAATTTGTACATTTACCATTTTCACTTTTACATAAGAAAAAAAGTAAAAGTCATGACCTAATTGTCTCATAGAACGGGTGTAATAGGTTTTAGAGATCTTAGGAGTGTTGTGAAGAAAAAATTGTTCCTGTGAATGACAACATACAACTGCGGTTTGCTTTAGGATGACATGCAAATATGGTGCTAGGTATTTTTGTTCTTATATCTGTAAACAGGAACATTTAAAAATTTTATACATTAAATTATTTATTGCTGCTGCTGTGCAAGAATGTGTTTTATATTTTTGAATTCTCTTATCTATTTTTCATAGTTTACACTATCAAAATGTTTTCCTCAAACGTGAGCTATATATGATCATGCTCCTTTTTTCTGGCAGTTATTGCTGAGGAAAAAATTGAATCTTCTATGGCCAGAAGAATTTAAATAAAATATTAAACTTCCTGTTCAGTAAAGAAAATTTCTTTATATATACTTGAAAACTGCAGTTGAAAAATCAGACCTGTTTTTGCTATCAGAAAGTTACATGGGATTGCTTGGTGTGGTAGTCCAAATCTACCATAAAAAAATTGTTATATGAAATACAGCTCCAACTCATCCTAGGTTTTCTGAAAGAATTTATTCCATTTTTTGTTATTGAAGGGTAAAATATTGACCATCAGCAAAGAACATGAAAGCACATAAAATTGGATCTTGATCATTATATCGTTTATATTTTTAACTTTTTGAAATCATTATGACTCAAGGGAAAAGCATTTAAGATCATGGCATGGCATTAAAATGGCGCAGTCTTCTTCAGTTTGAAGAGCACAAAAGATTTACTAAGACGGGGGGGTGAATCAGTAAATCAATACAAATTTTTCACCTTTTTAACTTTTTACACAAACTTAGACTTTCATCAACATCAACTTATTGATATGAACCAATTTACACAAGTTGATACAACTTTATTGAAATAATTTTTGAAGTAGGCACCAACCTACTTAACTTACAAGAGAGATGATTTAGTAGGATATAACCTACAAGGAACACCCTAACCCTTTACAATTTTAGTAGGCACCTACCTACAAGGAGCACCAACCCTTAATGCAAGGCACCAAACCTTGACTTGATGGATGAATCAAATGAGTTCAATCAGATCTGCACTCTGCCAATCCTCCAATCTGCCTTTGTGATGTAAATTCTCACACTCAGCCCACACAAGAAGATAGACTTCTGATTTGTACCACTTGAAACTTTTCAACCACGCCTTCAAATCTGAAATGAATGACAAACATATACTTTGTTCTAAGATTGCATCTCTTGGTGAAAGATCACATCTCTTGACTAATCGCACCTCTTCATTTGTGTGAATTAGTCTTAATTTCTCTTTTCAAATTAAACCAAACTCTGTCCTTTCTTGACTAGCAGCCACACCAGTAGATTAAAAGGAACACGCCCTTTGAAAAATGGCGTCTTTGATGTCCTTGAAACCACATTACTTGAAAAAGCATGACCTTTGAAGAAATATCATAAAAGATATTGCTGAAGAGATACACACATTGGCCTTAGAGACGCATCTCTTCACATCATAACCCGTGTTAGTTTGTTTCCACAAAACAATATTTGTCTTAATTTGCTTTCAACTTGCCTTGACCATGAAACAATATTTTATATTTAATGACGCCTTGTGTTTTAGTCAACACGTTATTTAGCAATACATTTAATCGAATTTAGAACTTCAATTCAGATGTGCAGACTTCGATTCAGTTTAGTTAGTACGACTTTGTGCACAAACACGTCATGAAGCTTGCAATCTGTAGTATTTCAATCTGAAGCATTCGTTCCTTCCTAGAAGAGCATCGAGTAGAAAATGAGTTTTGATCACTACTCTTGTGTGTCATTTCGAACTAATATGAATTTATCAGATTTTGTTCAATTTTGAGTGCCAATTCTAAGTGTTGAATGTTAATCTGATACATAATCTAATTGAGCCATCGAACTGAAACTTTGAAACTGAAGATGCTTAACGTGATCTTATATCTTTTCAGTTCGTCCTTTACAATGTCTTAATACAACGAATATATCCATATCCAGAAATCTTAAATCATATCTTTTCAGTTCGTTCTTATGAATCTAAATCTGATGATCAAATTGCTAATCAAAGTCCTTCATATCTTCATATTATTTTGACATCGATGACAATACTTCTAACACAGTTATCCTACAGTTCTGTTATTGAAATTCATACTATTGGAAAATGCTTTAACTTTAAGACTTGGCTTATGATCGATTTTGTAGTTCATTTGAGTGCTTTTTATCGAATGGAAAACTATGTAAAATTCTTTATGAAAGGAATACGTGGAAGGTCTCTCTCTATAAAAGGAAGGAAAGATAACACCTGGTATTGGGCCTTATTTTGAAAGTAGTCAACATCTTTTTTAAAACAGGGCAGCTTGTCTTTAAAAATAAAAAACCCAAAATTACTTAATAATATTTGACACTTTTTTCAAACCTAATAAGTTGGTAACCTTATGTACATTTTATATAAAAAACTTGGTCAATGCATTTTTTGAAAATAATTTAGCAGCTGGCAAATCTAATTTTTTGAAATTTTATGAAAAAATAACCAATTTCTCTAATTAATGAAAAATACAGAATAAATTTTTGCTCACATGGAGGAGAGAGTTGCATAATTTCTTCTAAAAAAATCTGCTTGATGGAATCCTAGGAGTTGGGGAATTGTGGCCCCATAGGTAGCAATCCCAACTTTTTCACCTTTTTTAACTTCTGGGAAAAAATGTTTGGGATGCTTTACACTGGATTAAAAATGGACGCTGCTTGATGGAATTCTAGGAGTTGAGGAATTTTGGACCTCTTCAAGGATATTGTTAGAATACAAAAATTGGAGGATAATAGCTTCTTTTGGATTTGATTATAACCCTCGTTTGCAAACGTGGTTATTAGGTATGAAAACATTGAATTCATTTGGAGAGCCAGAAAAATCAAGAAATCTAATAATATTTCTGTGGGAATTAAAAAATCTGGAACAAATCAGACAAATCCAACCAGTCCAAAAAACTAGATCCAGCCAGATTTGGTAACAATGCCACCAATATTAATTGTAAGTTCATATTTCTCACAAAGTTGTTGAAGAACATTGGTTGCTTGTTGAGATCGTTGAGAGCTTTTGCAGGAAAGATAATATTGTCATCATATAGTAGGACAGAGCTCAACCATGTTTATACCAGTGCAACGTTCTAAATATTCTGCAAGTTCAACAATATAGATACCAAAAAAGGTTAGGATTGTTAAAAGAATTGTCATTGATGTCAAAGGTCGAAGCTTGAAGAGTGTTGTTAAAGTCAGATTACATAGTTCACATCCTCTTTTGTATTTTCAGTCTAGATTATGAATATCATGCTCTCCATAGTAGATATCGTATTGATATTGCACAAAATATATTCAATGAATCAAACACATATTGGTCTATCCGCAGAGTAAAGGATACGATTGTTTAAAGGTTCGAAGTATTTTTATAAGGTCCAAAATCACAGTGTCTACAAAAAGAATTCCGCAGTTTGTTTCCCTACAGATTCTTATACTCGGAGTATTCTTTTTGAAATCTGGAAGACATCAGTCATACTTGCTCAAATTAAAGGCTATGGTTGAAGTGCGCGCAGTTTTAACATAACACAATAAAAACACGAGATATGCTATTGGTGTTAAACAAATATTAATTTGTTTCGAGCCATTCAAAAAGGACGTGATTTGTTAAAAGTTAAAAAAATAAGGAAGATGTGGTCTCAAGCGGCGGTTGTTATTTCAAAAGACGTCTTTACACAAACAAACGGTAAGTTAAAAGATATTCGATTTCTTTTAAAAAGACGTGTTTTTATGAGTAGTTGTGAGCCCCGCAAAACATCAAAGGAAACGGTATGTTAAAAAAGGATATTCGATTTCTTTCAAAAGACGTGTTTTTTATGAGCAGTTGTAAGCTCCGCAAAACATCAAAGGACGTATCTTCTAAGGACTTGCTGAAGAGAGACAATCAAGTAAAATGTTTTCTGGATTAATCTGAATTAAGCTAAAAGACGTAACCTATAATCAAGTGCGTTTTCTTTAAATGTTAGTTTCCATTAAAAGAAATACTCAAGGCAGAAGAAATGCATTTATACAGAGACGTAACTCACTACTGACAATTCATTCATTTCTGAAGTGGTGTGCCTGTTCTTGAAGACAAACAAACTAAGAAATTATAATAGTTTAAGCATATAATATATGAAAAGCAATCAAGAACAATATGATCTGTTTAAGGCAAACAAATTCAGTTTTTTATGAAGAGACACTCTTGAAAGCTGCAAGTATTGTTGTGATCTTTCAATTAAAGGATGCAATGTTTGGCAAGATATATGAATGGCATTTCATTCAAAGCCTGAGTGTGGTTGTTGTAATTGAAGACTTGCAGTTCAGTCAGATTCCTACCTCCTTGTGTGGGTTGAAGGTGATATCTTGGATCACATAGAGCAGATTGGAGAGTTGGGCTTGTGCAGATCAGATTGAAGGTAGTCTCACTTCCATCAAGTCAAGGTTTTTGGTACCTTGCATTAGGGGTTGGTGCTCCTTGTAGGCAGGTGTCTACTAAAATTATAGAGGTCTAGGTGTTCCTTGTAGGATATAGTCTACTAAATCATCTTGGTGTAAATCTGTAGGTTGGTGCCTACCTTGAAAAATTAATTCAATAAAGTTATATCACTTTGAGGAAATTGGTTCATATCAAAATTGATTATAATAAGTTTGAAAAGAGTAAAAATAAAAAGTTGTATTTGATTTACTGATTCACCCCCCCCTCTCCGTAAATCTTTTGTGCTCTTCAAGGATATGGGGCATCCTTGCTTCACTTAATGTTGCACTTCATATCCATTGACTACTCATTGTTGCATTTTTTTGTGAATTTTTTTTTTGATAAAGCCTAATCAGAATGTTGTGAAGC
Organism: Sequoia sempervirens; assembly: GCA_007258455.2. Taxonomy (NCBI): domain Eukaryota; kingdom Viridiplantae; phylum Streptophyta; class Pinopsida; order Cupressales; family Cupressaceae; genus Sequoia; species Sequoia sempervirens. The sequence goes on along the minus strand of VDFB02379506.1, from coordinate 9,637 downwards.
TCAAGAGGGATACCAAATTCTTATCTTTTCCATAGATTATCTCTTGGGAAGTGTCAAATGCTTTTTTGAAGTCAATAAAACAACAAATGAGGTCCTTTGTTTTGTCTTTATAATCCTCAGCAGTAACTTTGAAGGTAATAAGTTGATTAGTAGTAGGATGTTGATTTCCAAAGTCAGATTATTCCTTAGTTTTGTCCTGAATCCAATTGTTAATTTAATGTTAAAATATCAAATTGTATAATTTTTCCAAAAGAGTGTTAATCGTGATGGTTTGATTATTGTTTAGGTAAACAGCTAAATTTTCAGTCTAGGTTTTGGAAGTCTTGCTTGACATCTTGGTTAAAAAGATGTTTGATATGAGGCATAAGGGTCATACTTCTAAGATTTAGGTTCTTAGCTTGGCACCCTTGACTGTCCTTGGCTTTATCTTTTGATGCACTTAATGCCAAATTTTATATCTTTGTTTGTAAAGTCTCAAAGGAAAATCAAATGATATGGAAATTCTCATGTAATGGGGGAGGGAATGACAAAAAAAAATGTAGGAAATTTCAAATATTCACATGATTAAGGCAGTCACTAAATTCAAAACCATATTATGAAACATTAGAGCCAAATTTGGAATTCATGAGTTGACATACAAATTAACAACATTTCAACGTTTCATCCATAGTTGAAAAAAATTTAGACACAGCATTTACTCAACTGACCCAAGAATTTTAAAAATCCATGACTCAGAATAAACTCGGGGAAAAGCTCGGAAATAACTTGACACATTTATTGAACTTAAAAATACATAAAATTTTAATAATATTTAAGTCAAAAACACACATCTTACTGAATGTAAGGAACACAATTGATTTCCTTCATATAGAGATAAAAATTAGGGTACAATACATAAAATTTTAATAATATTTAAGTAAAAAACACACATCTTACTGAATGTAAGGAACACAATTGATTTCCTTCATATAGAGCTAAAAATTAGGGTACAATACACATCATAGACCAAAAAACAAGTTCAAATTTTCAATATATACGAACTTAAAGTTTCATTATCAATAAAAATAACAAATTATAAATTTTATTTACAATAAAAGCTTAGGAAAGTTTGTTTCTGTTGTGTGGGTGTCATACAACTCAATGTTATAGCAGCAATATCTTCAACAAAAGCCTCAATAGGAGCTTCAAGCATAGGATCAAGCTGTGTATGTGGTGAATTCTGCTCTTGATGTCTCACCAACTTTGCCTTTTGCCTTCTCATATGCTACCATGTTCATTTGTCATTTGTCTTCATCCCTCATCAAATCAACCATTTTATCGACAATAAACTATGGATCAACATCTTTTGCAATCCAATTCGAACATGGATCAATGTCATCAAGGTCATGTGCATGATGTGTGGTAAGATTCTCTACCTTTTCTTCACAACCAAAGGTTGTATTGCACAAAGATAAAGTCATTCAAGTGCTCTTGAGTCAACTTATTAGGATTCTTTGTGTGAATGGCCTGAGAAAGACTCCAATTACACTCATAACCAAAGTGCTATAGGGGTGAGATAAAATGCAAATAGTAAGTTTTTGAAAATTAGGTATTGTGGTACCAAAATTTTCCCACCACAAATTTACAAGGACAACATTTATAGCATTGTAAGGATTTTTGTAAACTTTAAGTTTTAATAAATAGTAAACTCAAACTAAACATATATTTTAACTTGGCTATAGAGTAACCCTCCTATGAATGCATAAAGATGAAGAAAATACTCTCCTTTCCACCCACTTAGAAACTTGCAACCTCATTGTTTATGATGTCTTAAAGGTTCTTATTAGAATTTTACAAAAACAACTTTAACATTGTTAAATTAAAAAAAGAAGGAAATTTTGATCGAACATTTAAGTTGTTGATCTCCTCCACGCTCTTTGGCAAATTTATCATAAAAACGATCTTCATGACCCTTTCAACCATTTTGTAGTAAGGACTCTCCAGCCACCTTTTACTCAAAAACATGTCTTGAAGGTTGCTTTAGTTTGCAAGGTGAGGAAATTAGTGGTAAAGTGTCTAGTTTTGTATGCACGAGTTCCTTGCCATTAGCTTGCTCTCTTAGAGATTCATGACTCATGTGTGGTTAGAGATGTATTTAGTGATGGTCCTTACATCTTCCACCATGTTTTTAGCCAACTTAGTTTCCCTATGTCCTTAAGGAGAAGGTCAAGTTAGTGGTTGGCACAAAGGCTCCAAAATACAGTAGGATGCCTCACCTCTAAAAGTCTACCAATTGCCACATACACAAATGCATTGTCCATCACTATTTGGATAACATTTCCACTCCCACCTCCATCATCTCATCCAACAAGCTATATAAGGTTTTGGTGTTTTTTACTCCATTGGATACATTAATTGACTTCAAAAAGACATATTGTCCTTTTGAAGCCACAAAAGAGTTAATGATGTCCTATTCTTGCCATCATCTATCTATTAGATAAAATATTGCAGCCTTTCCTTTTTCAAATCCATTTTTGTTCCTCTACTAGTTTATTGCTTGGGGCCTTGAATCCTTTACTTGCCTATAATCAACACACTAAACAATTGCTCTCAATAAGTACTCAAAGAAAATATTAAATGAAATGTTGTTGTGGTACCAAAATTTGGCACATGCCAACTTGTCACATGACAAAATTCTTTATTTCATGTAGCACCTTCAAATGAAGGCTGCACATTGCAAGTGTTATGAGGAACAAAATAAGGGGAATTGTGGCAGCCCACATTGCCTAATCCATGTATACATGGCCCAATGGAAGAAAGAAGATCCCTCTATATCTCCCTCATCATTTGACCTTGTAGAATTGAAAAATGGGACTAAGGCTCCCATTGCCTATACTATCTTCTTTTTCTCTTTTTTTTTCCACTCACATGTTGAAAGGAGAGCTTTCACCTCATTTTGAACTTCCAAACTTGCTTCTATACATGGCTCTACATTTTGATAATGGATTTTTGTAAGGTGATATTTTAGATTATTTATGTCCTCTCATATCCTTGGTACAATAGTTGCAAATAATCATTCCTTCCTTTGTACCTTCTCTCCCATGTTTCTAGCAAGGGTCCTTAGGCTTGTTAGTTCTCCTATTTGTATTTGTGGATGGTATATTCTTTTCAAGAAAATGGAAATAGTGTAGCAAAAGGGAAATAACAAAAAAAATCCTAGCATCATAAAGGCTAGAACTAAAAAAAATGCTCATTACAGGTTAAAACTTATGATAGTCATAATTTAAAAAACAATAATAATTATGAAGCCTCTTGATAGTTGAAACCAACAAAGAATCTTCATTATAGTTAATTTTTTAAAAAATTATAACTACGTAAGTCTCTTAGCCTAGCATATACTTGATTTAGCAAATAAATATGCAGCCTAGAAAGTTGAAATGGAAAAATGTAGTCACAAACAATTGAGAGTAATATGCAACTGCAATATAATATCCTTGACCAAATTTAGGGTAGAGAATTCTAATTGACTTGAAAATATTTTATTAGAAACCTTAAATATTATGGCAAATATTTTGGCTATCCAATCTTTGGTTTAATTATTCCAAACCCAACATTGAAACCCTAGGTTATTGTGATATTTACCTGCTATAATTTCAACCCAAATTTTTTATGTAACTTGGCCTTAAAATGCTAAAATGGTGAACCCTAAGGATTTCAACATGATTGTGAAAACTGGATCTAGACATTAATGCAAAGAACAAAAAACCCTAATATAGAGGGACGACTTATAGAATATAGAGTAAAACACAACTTTGAATTCATTCACCAGTATTAGCCAAAATGGATTCAACTGTTATTTTTACATTAACAAAGAATTTAAAAATTTATAGGCTGTCAATGACAAGGGAAATTCACAAATTTTTCTTATAAAAGGGGTTAGAAAGATGACCCATTCGTTGCAGTAGTAGATCACGATGATGGAGAGAGCAGGGGTTTTACTCTCGATAATTGTAAATGTTGAGACACTTGTTGCTGGTGACCATCGCCATTAAAACTCGGGTGTGACCTTTGTGTGACTTCTTCTGTTGAAGAATTTTCACTCCTTGGCATGAGATCTATAGCGATTTCATCCTTTGATCTTCATAAACCCTTAGGTTTTCATCCTCGGATTTGGATGCTTGAACAAGTATTCTCTGCAATTTTTGTTTTAGGGTGTTTGTTGATGTTTTTTGTCACGCCTTTCAATCTCATATTTGATCTTAAGATACCTAGGAAGAGCGTTGAAAACTACAAAGTGGCCTTGTCTTGGGTTTGGTACATGGAAATGGGTTCTTTTACCTATCAAGCGCCATTACCCTTTGCATTGAGCTTGAAATGGTGTCCTCTTGTGCATAATTGAACTTGGAAGGTGTAGAAGAGGGTCCCCTTTGACTTGCAACTATCCTCAACAAGGGGTGGAGCCCTAGGATCAAAATCCTAACTATCGCATTAATGGTGGTCAATGGTACCCTTGTGGTATGCCTTGTTGGAAGTCCATGTGGTTTGACTTCAAAAGGGTTAGGTCAAATGTCAGTGCTAGGTGGAATCCCATGGGTAGTTATATTGTCACTTTGTGCATTAATAGCACCCTTGACATGTAGGGTGGTAGGTGGAGAGGAATGATGGAAAATGGTGGGAGTGTTGAAGTTTGAATGTTGATGTTGTCTAATGGTTCATGCCTTTAGTCAGGAGTTGAGGTTCAAGGGAGAGGTTTGGCGAAGGGATGCAACCTGCTTTATTGACCAAGGTGTGTGGAGATTGCCACATGAAATGGGATGGCATGGGCAAAGAAAAATTTGGCAACTAAAGAATCCGCCACTTCTAGTGATTGCATATTGAACATCCTTGCAACAGCAATAGCCCTTCTCTTTCCCTTGGTAGAACCATCTCCCCTTGGAGTCTCAAAATCTATGGTTTGGGTAGGCAATGACATACTTTTCACATTATCTTACCCTTTGTCCGTTTATGCACAAAAGATGGCTAGAAAGTATAAACCCTCACCCTATAATTCTTGTTGCACAAATGACATAAAAAAACTTTACTCCACCTTGAATTTTTTTCTCGTCTTTATCTATGGCCATTTCAACTGCAAAAGGGGTTTTTTAGAATTGAATGGACCCTTTGTATAAATTTTTAGGAGAGTGGAAGGGTGTTCAAATGGGTTATTTGAAGTTTGAACACATGGCACCTACAACACTTCCACACCTAGCAGAACTCTTAGTATCTCTATGGATTCTTTGTTGGATCTCAATCTCTTTACCTTCACTACCCTAACTGCTGCTCACTGTTTTTTTTTTAAAAACATAGTTGCAAGTGTAAACATAAAATAAAAAAGTAAAAACAAAAAAAGCTCCCTAAATGTAATGTTTGGAACTTTGAAAGAAACAGAAATTTTTTTAAAAGGATTTGTGCAAATGTATAGTGGATATTTAACATACCTCAAATGATGTAGTGCTGACGCCCATTGTCTTCTTCTTACAATTCTCTTTCTTTGTCTTCTTTTTTACAAAATGTAAAATTTCAAATGAGGGAGTTTTTGTTTTCAGGTGGTTCTCTGTTTTAGTTTTAGAATTGTTGTAAAGGACCTCAAACCCCCAATTGTTATTCATTTTAAAAAATAAAAGTAAAAATAAAAAATAAAAAAAATCTTGTACACATATTGGAAACGTTTTCACAGTTTTTTTAGGGGATGGCCTTGGGAACAATTCCTACCTGTCTGGATTCCCGAATTCTCCTTATTGTGGGGATGAGGTAGGAGTTCTAGTCATTCATATTAATGCTTTGTGATTCCTTAGATTTTCTAGGAATGATGCTAGCCCAAAATATTTTGGGATTGTGTATGTAGAAATTGAGAAGTTTGCCTGGTTTTTAATTAAATACTAGTGTTCTTATTTTATTTTTTAATATAGACTTATAGATTTACTCTTAATAGTCCTATAGTCCTATTGGATTCATCAAAGGTGATTCTTTTATCTTTCCTTGTGGTTTTAGATTCTAAATTGTAGTAAGGGCTTGGTAGAAAATGATTAATTGGAATATACAGTTTTTAGGAATATATTTCATAACATATAGACAAATTGGAAGTGAATATACCATGTAGTTTTTCTTTCAAGTCATCTTCCAAATTTGAGTTGAACATCTTGTAAAGATCATTGAGAAATTGGGAGGATTTTCTATAATCAAAGAGATCCTAGTTATCAATAGTATTTATGGTACTTTCATTACAAATTATATATTTTCAAGGTTACCATAATAGGGTAGTGATTATAGTTGGGTATTTTATCCTTAGTTATTTCCAGGTTATAAAATTTATTTAACAAAGTGATTAAAGGATATGACACAATCGAGGCCTTTTTACCTATCTCATGTATGTATGTCATAAGGAGTTAGTTGGGCCAAGACTCCTTTCCATTACAAATTATCTGATCATAGAAAGATGTCAACCTTGATGTTTTATGGGTTATCTTCCTCATCTTATGAATTTCTTAAAGTCATTTTTGAATTGTCTTCCATTCACAAAGAGTTATGATAAAAATTATGAGTCAAAATATTGGTATGAGCCTTCCCTATTCTTGCATCGAAGTCTCAAAAAAAGAGAATACTCCTCTTGCTTTCTAGGTAGTGATTTTGTTCATCAAATTAATTAAAGGGTGATCACTTGCAAGATTTGGATTCTTGTAGAAAGTACAATTGAAAGTTGTAAACTAGCAATTGCAGTCTCTTTTCCTAGGCTGTCTACTCACATATTTGTAGGGTCAAGCGGTGGAATTTTGAACCATTTTAAACTCAAACTAGGTTAGTACTTTGGTGACTATGTGAGGATGCTTCATGCGAATTTTCATGTAAATATACTTTGCATGAATGTTTTATGACATTTTATGGTGTGTAATTATTAGAGTCATGACTTCAATACATTGGAATGTGGGATCACGTTAGATAATGCCAAAGGTTTTGTTGATAGCCCAACTGGTTAATTGTCTCTAGACCTCCCAAATTTTCTGTGGTTGCTCAATTCTAGGGGCATTTCTTGTTGCTATTTTCCCTTGGCCTACACCATTGAGGGATTTTTATTTGGTTGTTTGTTGTAGTTCCTTGTAGGAATATTACATCCTTGACAATGTATTATGGGATTAACATTGGCATCTTACTTGATATGCCTGGTGCCACCATGTAATTGGTTTTGTTATTGACCAAATCTCTAGTTTCAAATCTATCACTTCTGGTTTCTATAGGGGATGGTGCATCTTGCAAAATCATTGGTTGCTCCTAGTTAAGTCATATTAAAGAAACAATCCTTGATGACATTTGTGGTGATTGCACTTTTCATCAAATAGGTTGTTCCAAAAATTTTCACCTGTATTGTGTTCAGTTCAGCATTTTGTGTACCACCTTTCATTCTTTTATTTGCTTTAAGTTTTAACCCTTCAGATCCCTAAAGTTAAACATAACATTCATATCACACCCTTTGTTAAAGAATTCAGGGATGCAATCTCCATCAAGTCTTCACAATCATTGTCAAAGTTAGTATTTATGCTCTTGCATTGGCCTCATCTCCACTCTCAAAATTCATAATCTGGTCATATACATCAGTATAGGTTTTTGACAACACTATCCTCATCTTAGTATGGTCCTTTCACCTAGGGCCATTAATAAACCATCTTTTCTTTTACTTGTTTTTAGGATAGTTGGCTAGCTTAAAAATCAACTCTTAACTGTTGGTTGTGTGCTTTGTTAGAGTCATTTTCTCCTTAATATTATAAATCTTTGTGACAACCTGTTGTCATCTTGCAATAATATTAATTCTTCTCAAAGCCTTCCTTAATTTTGCTCAAGTATCCAACTTTGTCTTGCTTGTTCCATATACTAGTAAGTGAGTATCTCTTAGGGTTGTTTAGAATGACATGAACCAATAAAAGTTTTTAGACTCGAATTGGTTTTCCAAATAGTATTCTATTTGTTAGAATGATGATGACGGTACATCCTTTGTAATGTAGTTATGTTTTGTCTTTCTTCTACTAGTGTTAAGGTTCCAATGAGGATTGCTTTTTTGGGTGATCCCAATAATCTTGCTGTTACGACCCTTCATTGATTCAAGAGGATCTACCTTGGCTGTCTTGGTCTTTTTGCTTGGAACCCCTTTTTTAGGCAGAATTGGGTGGTTTATAGTTGTATTTGTATATTATTATTATAGTTGATACAAATCTCCACATCACAATCTCCCAAGCCAAAATCAAGGCTTGCAACATCTTTGTTTGAAATTGCTTCTTGGCATTGTATCTTCTTTAACCTTGTTGGTTGAGAGATTTTTCACCTTAATTTATACGCTGTAACCCACATAAATGACAATCCGGCCAACAGTTGAGACACTTGCAATAATATTTACAAGTGCTCTCTGCTTATTTTACAAGGCGCAACTACCTTCGACAGATATGCAATGAATAAAGACTGGGTATGTTTATGCAATGAATAAAGATTGGGTATGTTTTTTACCAGAAAGCAGAAAAGGCAACTAACACCTACCCATAACCATGAAATAGGTGCGAAAGATTAAACTTAAGATAAAGTAAATGCAGGTAAATGACACAAAGTTCATCTTACCTACACCAACAAATGATATCCAGGGAAAGAAAGAACAACAAACTCTTTTCAGGAGCTAATTTAATCCAAATCCAAAGTTTTAGAATTAAATGCATACACAACCCATTATAATAGAATGGCATTGAAGAATAACCACAAGGAAACACAGTTCATTGCTATTTAAAGAAAACATTAAGAAATCCAAAGATTCAAAAATATCTTCTTTATTTCTCCATAGCCAAAACATAAGTTCACAGACTTCATATTTCTGTACAACGAAACTGCATGAAAAGATAACCTAGCCGCCCTCTCTAATCCCTCCAAAAAGAAGAATAAATAGTACCTTCTATTTCTGAAAGTTTTTCTTTATAGAATTTTCCAAGCCAAAAATGTATCTAAATGTAACTGGTCATAACGGTCTTTAAAGTAACCGTCCTCAAGAAAATGACCTTAAATGGAAACAGTTACGTTACACCAAAATTGGGTTACCATCACTAATTACAAAAAGATGCCATGCAAAGTAAGAAAATTAAACCGCTGTAGGTGGTGGAGTGTTCTCCATAACTAGTCGTATTTCCATAAAATGGTGGTGCAGCTCAGCACGTTCCTCTTCTTCTTTTAGGATGAAGATTACCCTGTGATATTGGGTGTAGCTAGTTTTCTCCTTCCAGGCAAGTGTGCGCAATTGGGAGATAATATCAATTTGCTCTTCCTTGGACCAGTTCAAGTCAGGTTGTAGGACGGGCATAGGTTCATCATCCCACATTTCATTCCTCACAGGAAGCCCCATTTTGAGTTTGCCTTGGTTAATAAGGAAATAGGACTCAGTAGTACCGCCACCTTTCTTTGTAAACAACTTATTTACTTATGCCAGTAGGTAATGATGCCTTTTAACCTGTTGATAGCGTGTTAGCGTGTCACTACCTTCATTACACTTGTCATTTAAGAGGCTAATTAATGCATCATGAATTTTCCGCCTTGAGAAAATAGCCTTAAGATCAAGTTTGTATTTTGAAACACTTGAAAAGACATTCTCATGATA
>VDFB02379504.1:0-12910 GCA_007258455.2 Sequoia sempervirens | reverse complement strand
ATACATTGACATGGGTAGTGGACCATTAATACAAGCAACTGGTAGACTAAAAGAAGTGGAAAATTGTTCGAGCACGATGTGGCAACAACATCCACTTTAGACATCATGTCTTGCACCTTGTGGGGGTGGACCCATTCCATGATGGGTCACATGGCTAAATGAGAAAAATTTTGATACCTTGACCAAATCAGATTTTTACGTGTGACATATATATAAAAGGTCAAATAAAAGATATTTTTTAATTTCTAAATTAGTTTTCCTCTATGACAGAATTTTTAAGTTTTATTAGAGATCCATGTGGTAGTCCACTTGAACCTTCGAAAATAGGATGCACACGTATCGACCCCTCTACCCTAGTTGATCAATACTTGCTAGAGGAAGGGGTTAGCCAAAAGAATGAAGAGTTTCTAATTTCATTAATGTGGGTTGGTGTGATGTGTTCAGGGAATTCACCTACAGCACGACCCACTATGAGAGATGTGTCCAATCTAGCTCATTCAACAGGAATGGACTACGAACACAACTACTCCCATCAAATTAAGACCAACAATATCAAATCTAGTCTGTGAGAGAGGTGAAACATTCAAATGTGATGATGCATCAGATACCCAAAGATCCACCTTTTAGTATACCTGTGACTAAGTATGGGTTGGACTGTTAATGTTTTCTAGAATAACTTTTGTTATTTCAACCAAAGAAGACTATTAGAGATTGTATCAATAAACAAGTAACGAAGGATTGATGTTGGGAAATGATTATAATAGTGCAACAACATTGTAAAAACCCCATCTTAGAATAGACAAGGGAAATGCTTTAGACGCAAGTAATACAAATATAAACTAAGAGTTGTATTTCAATCTAGTTCCTCCCATATTTTGGTAGGACAATTTTGTATAAAAGTGTAGGGTAATTATAATATTTGAATTTTTATTAGCATTTGCAATTTAGCATAAGAATTGTTTATTTTCTTGCAATTGTTGTGTTTGGTATGTATTTTTGTGTGTTTATTTGTTGTTTGTATTGTTGTATTTATTATATTTTGTCAATTTAAATTTAAATTTAGATATAGAGAATGTATTAGTTAGATATATCAAAATTATTATATTTTTTATTGAACTTCACTGAGCTTGATGACTTTATCTATTTGGAATCTAGTTAGGGGAAATGTAACTATTTGATGTTCTAGATAGTGTAGGTTAGTCAAATATATCACATTAGAGACATAGTAAACCCTTAAAGAACATAACAAGCTCAAGAATGAGAGGGATGTAAACAAAATTGACCAAGAGCATAAAATTGTATTTTAATATAGTCATCTAATCCAACCAAAATATATTAGAACCTCAATATTAAAAGTTGAGATGATTGATAAATGGCAAATAAAATTTCTAAACTGTAGGGGCAATCTACAGTCATAAAAGGGAGGAGCTGCTATTCTTCAGGAAAAGATTTCAATTAATCCTATAGTAATTTTTTTTTTTTACTTCACGAGACCTCCCGCTCCTTAAAAAAATATCATAAAACCCCTCCATGCGACTCCACCCTAAGAATGCTAACCACACGATAATGATCTTGTAGAAAGAATAAGATGAAAAGAATCCTAATAGATGTTATTGTCTACCCAACACTAAGAATACAACTGTATTTATTGATTCATAAGAAATCTAGGAAGTGGGGACAGAAGAGGCAGTTAGGCAATTGTATACGTACTCTTTATCTTGACTTTTTTATTGTCACTGACTACAAAGATGGCTTTTGCGGTAGGTTTGTGACTACAGACAATATTGATTTTTTTGTCATGATTTAAAATTTAATTTTGACTCATCTAGGTACCTAGATTTTTTTTATGGCTCTCATCTGGATATATGCGATTTGAACACGTTTTAGAGGGAAAGAAATAGATAGCGAGTGACGTGTGAGAGAAAAGAAAAGATTTTAGTCTTCTTTTCTTGGGGAAGATGGCTTGAGGGATTTACCAGAAGCTGTTGTGCTGGAGGTCATTGAGTTGTTAGCTGTAAGGAGGAAGCAGCAGAGGGAGATCGCATGGATAAGAAGAAAAATAAGGAGGTCAAGGTAGAGGAATCAAATTTTAAGGGTTGCATGTAGGGAGAGTGTGAAAAGATAGGCAAAATAGAGCTACATAAGGATAAGAATAAAAAACGAGTCTCATTCAATACAGAATTAGAGAGGCATGTGATGTAGTTTGTAAGTAGTAGATTGTGTGAGGTTAGGATGAATGATAAGAAGACATTTCATTTATTTCGTGGGGTTGTATCTTTTTATTTGTTTCAATATTAAATCTATTATTTTTGTATTTTTCATAATTTAATTATATTTTATATTATTTAAATTAGTTTCAAGTGAAAATGGGGTATGGAATTTTGTGATAGTATAATTTGTCATCTGTTGATGTTTTTTAAGATGTTCAAAAATGATTTATAACTATTTTGTTTCTCTTATGATGCATAAGAGTTAAGAATAGAGGGTGTTACATTGTAATCTTGATCAACTAAGATGAAGATTTAATAAATGCTTATTTTTACATTTTGAATTATGTCTAATCTAGTTGCTCATGTTGGATGGATAAAATTAGTCAACTATGATTCCTATAAAACAAGAAGTGAATATGTTACTTTTAGTCACTATGATAGATTCTTCTTGGGGGATCACAACATGGGCACAAGTTGGGTGTCATATCTCTTGGGGGTACTTGCACATAGTATTGGAAATCACATATGAATTCCAAGCTGTAAGAAGTCCATAAATTGGTGCTTGAGGAGTCATTTGCTTGTGTAGATTTACAGGTACACAAGTGTTGTTGAAATGTTGTCAAAATTTCTCTATATTTGAAAGTTGGTGAAATACTCCTAATAAAGACTTGCATTGCAAATATGTGTTAATCTTCTTTTGGATTTGATAATACATTATGTAGGCTTTGGAGTGTGCGACTTTTATTTTGAAAGGTTTCCCCCACATAAATAATTATGTTATGATTATATTGTTTATATGTTTATGAATGTTTTTTTTTCTACTTTTTGTAACTATTTTGGATTGATTTTAAAGGTGTATGCATAACACTCCTCTCAAGATTAGTAGGGAATTATTTCACTACTTTAACTTCCCTACAAGTGGTATTAGAGTTTGGCCAATTTTGGTTCTAGTTGTTGGGTTTTTTTGAATAAATATAGATTTAACTGGGTTATTTTGCAAAATAAGAATTTTTTACCTTTATTGTAGGAAATAAAGATGGTGATTACATTAGGGAAGATAGTAGTAGAAAATTTTATAAGAAAAAAAATTGATATGTAAAGTTAAAAATATAATATTTGTTGATTGATCATAACCTGTGGGATGTTATTCATGCAAATGTTTAGAAGCCTATGGGTGTCACTAAAACATCTCAATATTATGTACTAGAACAAAAAGCAAAAGGTCTAATCATATTATACCTTATTGATTATATTCTTATTAATGTCCACAAAGAACCCACTATAAAATTATTATGAAAGAAGGTTGATGAAATCTATCAAGGAAAGTATTTAGTGAATAAAGTATTCATGAGGAAGATATATTCATTAAAAATGGAAGAAGATAGATAGATTGAAAATCACCTAGAAACATTTAATATATTGGTGATTCAATTAAATTCAATGGGTGTGAAGATGAATGAGGATGAAAGATGTCAAACTTTTTTGTGTTCTTTGTTAGACTATGTAGCATCATAAACTATCACCCATGAACATTCCAGTTTATGTTTCCCCCCTTAAATTATGGATCTAATTGAATATTTAACTTCCTAAATTATGCATCTTATGGCCCATTTTTTATAATTTCTAAGGAATTGCAAGTGGGAATCAATTGCATTTAGCTAATACATTGCCCCTAACACTAACTGTCCTAGAAAATAGGTCCAGGACACTCACACCCTAGGTGTGATTGTCCTTCTATTTTCCCTCCAAATTGAAAAATGTCATTCTCATCAATTTAATATTTTAATTTCAAGTGTGTAAATTCGACCATTAGTATTTAATTTTCAATAAATTCAATATATATACCTATAAGTACCTAGTTATTGCATCATTTCAAATATAACAAGAGCTATCTAGGAAATCATTAGAGCAATTATTATCAAGAGCACTATTGAACAAGTCAAGGGCAACAATTCAAGATTCTAACATCATATACTGTTCTATGTGAGGTTATGTGTGTTCATGTTATCATTTTCTTGTGAAGGCTAACACTCTTATAGATCTCCAAGGAAATTCAAGCAAACAAGATCCAAATCCTTGAGGTGATGTGCATGACTTTAGTACTTCAAGGAAGCCATTGAAGGGTGGTGAGTTGAAGCACTTTGTTATTTTGTCATTCCTTCCACTTCATTATCATTTTATCATTAACATTTTCCATTGTGAAAGTGGAAACACTTACATGAGGTTTGACTGAGGCAAGCCCCTAAAATGGCGCAACATTTCTTCTTTTTGTGAATATGCAAATATCATGTTTGAAGAAAATTGGAAGGAGCTTGAAGATAATTTATTCATTTTTACATTTGAAGACCTGCATCTTGTTAACCCACAAAAACTCAATTACATAAATATCTAGCAGTGTTGTGACATGTTGGCAAGCAATATTGAAGCTTAGATCTGACATTAGAGGACCCAAAAAATAGATCCAAAAAAGAATACAAGGACACACATGCCTTGACCATCTTTGTCCTAATTAATTGAGAAGGTATTAATTAGTTTATTTAGTAGAACGGTTTGGAGGCTAAGTTTAGATTTAATTAAATAAATACAAATTTATCTAATTAAAGGTGAGGGATAAAGATAAGGAATTAAATAAATAACTGGCTAAGATGGGATAAAGTTAGGTGTGGTTGGTTATGGACATATTTAGATGTCTACAATGCTATACATAGTGTTGTAATATAAAAGAAGGTGATGATTTCCTCTAGCATATGATATTATTATTTAACAAGATATAATAATCCAATTTTATTAATAGCTAGAAGTAGGATTTTATCTAAATACACAGTATCGTTATTCACCATATATTTTTTATTTGAGATATTTGACAAAGGCCTCCTACAAGAGACCCTAAAGAAACTTTACACTACCCAAAAGAAATTTATTAATACCATGAAATAACATATAGTAGTAACAAAAATTGGCATGATATACTAGATTGTTGACAAACAAGAATCATTTTTAAATGATCTATTATAGTAACTTAATTTTAGTTTGTATTAGGATCAACTCACAAAACCCTGTCCCTTTTTTGGCCAAAGTAGGACATTGAAATCTTCATTTTTCACCAAATCTTCACTTTATGAAACTGATAACAATTAAACCATTAATAATTTGGAGATGATGTGAACTAGTGATTTATGAGGAAGCATGTAGATTCTAAATATATAATTTTTAAAAAATAGAAATAAATTATGATTTTCTTTATGTAACTCTTAATAAATTTTTCTTTATAATAAACAATATTTTTAATAGTGACATGTATGCTTTAACACATAAATTTTTTTATAGGAAGCATAAAATTATAATTTTTAAAATATAGATGTTTAACATCAATATCTAGTCCATGGATATTTTTTATGATTTTCTATTACATACTTTTTTATTAATTTTCAAAGTCAGTAATTATATTTCGGACATAGGTGTATGTTTTAACACATAAATTTTTTCATGTGTATCGAAATTCATTTATACTTTATAAAACAAGGACATAAATACCTAGGGCACAATTTTTTTTAGATTTTTTTCTCTTTTGCTACTTGTGTGAAACAAAAACCTTGATGTTTGGTGTAAACATAAATTCATAAGAAATAAAAAATAAATATAATTTAAAATTAAAAATATTCAAAATTATACTTTTTAAAAAGCTTATAATAAGGGCTACATACTCACAAAACATAATTTCTTGATGTCTTTATTTAATCTCTCAAAGCATAAGGAAAAAGTGATTTTTTGTTAGCATTTTGATAGGTGCGAAGGAAACTCAATTTTGGGTATGATTTAAGACTATAGGAATTTTATGAAAGGGGGTCTTATCTAAACCTCTTCAATTAAAACCCTTTAAATGGAACCCCTCAAGGATTAAATCATTGTTTTTTTTTTTTAAATATGTGATTTTAGGAAAATATGAAGATTTCCTAGAAGTAGGACTCATTATTGTAGGATCAAGCAGGGGTAACTCATAAGGAACTATCTTTAACTATTTGCATCACGTTTTGAGACTTATTGTTACAACTATGCACCACTATTTAACAATTGTAATAATTATACATGTTATATAAGGTCACTCTAATAGTAATAAAAATAAATACAAATTATCCCCAAGTATTTCCCTAGCCATTGAATGTGTCATATGCTTCCAATGGTAATTAAGGTAAAATACCTATATGTTTATGTTTAAATGTGAACCTCTTGGTGTCTAAATTATGTTAGTCATAAGTATAGATGTCAAGGTATACAATGATATTCCACCCAAACTAAAAAATACATAAATATAGGAGAATACAATAGGCACACAATTTTATTAAGGATATGTAGCCTTACACATATGAAAGGAAAAATATTTTAAAAAATCCCTCAATGGTTATAAGAATATAAGAAATTCATGTGAACTATTTAATAAAATTCCTCAAAGAAAAGTGGTATCATGAATGCCTTGTTTGTAGTGTCTGGCCAAAATAGTTGAATTTAATATGCTTTGACTGATGACCATATCTTGCACAACAACTCCCACCAAACTTGGGTTAGTTGAATTTAATAGTTAAGGGTGCTCATGTTTTGTTGCACATGGAAACCATTCATTTATCACTCTCTAACCACCTCCTTTAATTCTTTGGCCATACCACAACTTCCCATCCAAATGTCTTGTTTAAGTAACTCTTAACTATTTATGTACCCTTATCTTAGGTATGCACCTTATATTTTATTTTGTGTTTAATTTTGGACCCCATCTTTGCACACATATGATTGAGAATGCATGTTTTATAGTAGATTCACATGCACAATACATTTGGGGAAAAATTTAGAGGTATATACTTAGTATTTTCCCCTCTCATCTTGTACTCACCTTTGCCTTGTCAATATATATAAGTATAGTGTCTAATTTTAGAGTTTTTGAAATCCAATTGAATGAACTTAGCCTTAACCCTTTCCTTTAGCCAATTATCCCAAGTGCTCTAGACAAAATTCTAATCTTATCCCTTTCCCTACCTTGGACATGACTACTATCACGATTCTATACCATAAAGAATTGCTTATGCCATTTTTTTCTACCTTAATAAATACTTGGTCTCACATTCCTTGAGTCAACTCCATTCCAAAATGTCATTGTTGTTGGTTATCTCAAGTGCAAAAGTCTTAAATTCAACACAAAGGATTCCCTATTTAAAAACAACTCTTATTGGATAATCAATGATCCAAAGGCACATACAAAATCATAAGAGGATCTCATAGTAATCATTCAAGAGCATTAAGAGAAATCAAATAGCACTTTAATATTAAGAACATACTTGCATTTGATATCATCCATTCTGATATCAATTTATCTTATCATTACTCGTTGTGTATGTAATTGCTACAAAGGGCCTAATTAAAGCTAAAGGATATAGAGTACTTCAATCCTAACACAACAAACTTCTAACTTTGTTTAAAAATACTACTTTGACTCAGCACAAGTATTTAAGTAAAGAAACAAAATGCAAAGTAGACAATACACAAAGACAAGATCAAAGATTGTAGAAATGATCATATATGTAGACAGGATTACAATTTTTTAGACACATGACCGTAATAATAATCCTATTGAACTGATTCATAAGATTCAAAACCATTTCAACTAGAAAATCCTCAAACTTACAAATAAGATGTTATTTACAACTTAGAAAATAATAAAATAATCTCATTGAAAGAATTAAAAAAAATCCTAACCTTACTAATTTCATTTAAACAATTGATTATCTTCTTAAATTTGACTTAAGTTTTTATATTAATCTAAAATCTAATTAATTAACAATCATATTCATTTCCTTAAATTACCATAATTTAGAACAAAGATATTAACATGTATGGCTCCATTTCTTCCTCTTCAAATATATAATTTGGAGAAGCATACATCAACTTTTGAGTGACCCGCTTTAGTGGAGGAAAACACTGAGATGGAGGATATTGCCAATTCTTCCATAATATTTTGTATAGGGAAAATGGGATTTTATAAACAAGTAGAAATTTAGTACTAATTAAAAACAATTAGAAATTCAGTAGCAATTATGTATGTTAAATTGGGTACCACATATTGATAGTAATCTCATAAATATTAAAATATGTTTGTTCCAAGAAAACATAATTTTTTTTTATTATATTAGGAATTCATAGAACATACATTATAACAAAGCTCAGATATGCACTAACAAAAACACCAGAACCAAACATGACAAAGTGTGGTAGGAAGAGACAAGACTCAGCGAACAACACTATGACAACAGACAACAAACCTATCTAACAAACTGATTTGGGTTCTTTATTTAATTAAAACAAAGAAAAGTTTGCATACATAAAATCTATGTTTGATCCCCTCTTCCTTATTCAGAAAACCCAAATCCAACAATAAACATAAGGCATGGCCTATACTTTACAATAGCATGGTTTACTCTCTTTATTTTTCAAATATTCCATTGACGTAACCCTTGATCTACTCACAAGTATGCTAAAATGTGTAGCTTTGGGTATCTAATGCCTCCTCACAAATAATTATTGCACCTTTGTCACAAACTAAATTGGATATGGTAGCCTTCAATTTGATAGAAAAAGAAGTGTCTGCGGTGAAATCTTGTTGAATGTTCTTCAATAGACTGGACACATCTCTCATTGTGGGTCGAGCTTCAGGTGAATCACTTAAACACAAAAAACCAAGACGCATCAGTGAAATGAGACATTCTTCTGTTTATTTTCCAACCCTTTCCATTAACAAGATTTTATCAACTATCACAAACGCCCTTTTCACCCAGTTATGCAGGTTCAGATCACCATCAAACATACCATCAGTTGGTCACCTCCTTGTCAGCATTTCTAATTGTGAACACCTTAAATATGCACACAACCTATTCCTCAATACTCATTAGCAATGGGTTAGTTTCTAACTATGCAAATCTACAAATGTTCCTATGAAATAACATATCATGCTCCAAAATGAAAACAAATGACAAAGGTGATCAAAACACATATAGAAACATGAAATATACCAATTCCATAGTGGATTGGTGTCACTTTTTTGTGAAAAGTGACCCTTTCCCAACCCTTGACAAATCAATGTTGCAAATGATAATGGGAAAAAATAGCTCTCAATGTGAAGAGAGTAACTTTGCATGAGATTGCAGATGCTAAAATGAGGAACTCATAGAATATCAAGTTGGAAGAATGCCCAAAAGAGAGCAATGTGGGACAAAGATTCAACCAATAGGAAGGAGCCACTTGTCACCATGTGAGTGGATGGAGGATGTGCAAGTTTTGTCATCAAAGAAACACGATGAATGGCCTTTCAAAATTGACCGTTTGAGGGAGGCGCGAATTGCATGGGGATGAGGGGAGTTAACATGTCGAAGGAATGTCAAACCGGATTTGAATTCAAACTGAGGAACACCCAAAGATGCCTTGTTGAGGGAAAAATGAGTGATTTTTAATTAAACGAATTAATTCGATTTCTATTTTGTGCAAGTGGGAAAACGGAGAATGCATGGTGCATTGACGACTGAACTGAATAGTTAATTTAAAAGAGGATTGAAGATTTGACCCCATTTGACTTAGATTTCTGACAAACCCAAATCAAAGCTGAGATGAAAGGATGATTCTACTTCAATTGAAACAAAGATTTGGTTTATTTTAATCAAGGAGGGTGGATAAGAATCTGCACCAGCACCAACTTAATTGGAGTTTGACTTCAACATGAATTTAGAGATTGAATTTAATGAGCTTGATTTATTTGATGAATGACAAACATGAATAGTTAGATGCATGATGCTACTCTTGCATGCCCACATTTTGCCTCTTGGAAGGTCACCGCCGCTATTCAAAGAATAAACTACCACGCATCAAAATTCCAAAATTTTCTAATTCTTTTCGTGATGCTCCAGCCAAAGAAGTTATTACGCTTACGCCCCTCAAGACCAAGCAGTGACCAACCTGAGGCCTATCCCATTTATGTCTAAAATGGATGGTTTTGATGATGATGCGATGAGATGGAGCCAAGACGTTGAACAACCAATCGCATTATCCTAAACAACTTAAATGATAAATGCAAATGCATGTGAGATGGATGATGTGATAATCTCTATATGACTATGCAATGGATGTTTTATGCAAATGTATGATTTATAAGATGCTTAGACTAGCAGATCTATATTATGATGATGAACATGCATGTGAGATGATGTGCAAAATGTTGATGGTTTGTGGATGCAGGATGGATAAACTAGTGATGATGATTAACTATCCTGGCATGGTGTTAGTGCGGAAAAGAAGAAATGAGAAATGAGATGATGACAAGAGGATCCAACAAGAAAAATTTATGAGAGATGATGATGAGAAATGGATGACTTGCTTATCAAGAATTGGGATTTTAAAAGGGCCACTTACCTTATGTTTGATAATACACATAGATACGACACATCAAGGTATAAAGAACTAGGATGGAATTGTACCTAGTGCAATGAGCTTTTACTCGACAAACAGATAGGAGTATTCTTGTTCACACTTGACATACAAAAACTAGGACGTACCTAACAAAGCAAGTATTCACCAAGTTATATTACAAGAACGTCCAACAAGCACAACATACAAAAGGATAATATCGATGTCCCATTTCTTTCTCTCTAAATCACTTTGATTAGACATCATCGAGAGGTCATTGGAATGAGCGCAATAAGATAAATCAAAAGAAAAGATCAAGTACACAAACAAGTCAATGTTCTCCATACCTCTAGCCAAATGGATGTGTTTTGATAGGATAAGAATCCAAAGTGATATCCAAAATGATGCCCATTATTGGAACGATATATCCTAGGACATGCATTGTATAGGATGATGATGGGTTGATAAGTTGATTGATAGGTTGTTGATATAAGGTTGACTGACATGTTTGCAAATGATCAGGAGTTTGATTGTGCATTTAAAAGTTTTTTGTTTTGATTTTGATTTTATGTTTGAAGTTTTCTTTTGCTGATTGCTATGATTGTTTCTGTTTGTGTTGCCAAAGGATGAAGGTGATGATTAGTTTATTATGGATGATTGATTATTTGTAGGTGAAAGCGAAATGGGATGGATGAATTTTTTGTTTCAAATATTTGGATGTTTTTGATGTTTTTTGAAATGTTTTGAGGCTGTTTTTGGTATTTTTGAGATTTTACAAATGTTTTAATATTCAAAATTTCAAATGTTTTTGTGTTTTCTAAGATTTTATGAATATTTTTGGATTTTGTGTGTTAGGGACTGATCGAAGATCAGCCTTTCCTACGTTTAAGCTCAGAGACGACGTAGTTTGGATATCATGTTTTTGATGTTTTTTGAATTTTTGGTCTATTTTTGGACTTTTTTGTTTTTCTGATGTTTTTGGATTTTTCGCATGATTTTGACAATTTGGATATGGATATGTGTGATGATATCAGGGCTCTGTTTTGGGATTTTGTTGAAAAACAAGCTAGGGTTAATTTATTCGTTGGATGGATTGATAATGACATCATTGTTGAAGATACACAACAATGCAAGGATAGTGTTAAGCAACACAAGGATTAGGATGGATATCCCAAGATGATAAGAAATTGATGATGATAACATTGTTGAGGATGCACAAAAATGAAAGGATTTGATTGATCAGGATTGATGATGATAACATTGTTGAGGATACACAACAATGCAAGGATAGTGTTAAGCAACATGAGGATTGGGAAGGATATCCCAAGATGATGATGGATTGATTGGATTTGATCGATCAGGATTTTGAAGCTTGGTTTGAAACAAAAGATGTTTTGGATGATTTGATGTGATGTTGAAGCATGCAAGATGTGACTAATAGTGATTATTTGGATTGATGTTCGATGAAAGATGAAGACTAATAAGGAATGTCTTCTTGTCAAAATATGCCATGGGCTAGTGATTTGGAATATGGATCACAAATGCTTTGACCAATTTAATTTTGTGTTTGCTAATGTTCAGATCACCACATAAGTTGGAGGATATAGATCAAGATTTATTCCTAAAGTGAGATCTAAATATTTTCCCCCAGTGTCTAGTAATGTATGGAATGTTATGGATAGATGCCTGGATAGGTGTATGGATGGATGGATATGGAAAGCATGCAAAGGATGCCAAGGATTATCTTGCGATAAGATAGGGTGTTTGAACAGAGGAATGCTTTATTAGATAATGCTTTATGGCTCAGATAACGTTGGGATGGGATAGGATCAATGAAAATGACTCATGTCAAGATGTTTACCATAAGCAAGTGTAAAGTTGCACCAAACTTTTATCAAGATCAAGGTAACTTGGACTATGTATGCAGCTAAATGAAAATGGATTGGATAAATGACCAATCCATGGATGAAGGATTTATTAAGGATAAGATGGATGTAATGTTGGATTTTTTATGGATGGGATGAGATACTTCCACCTGAAATGGCACATGTAGATGCTCGATTCTACACAAGACACTTTTTTTCCAGGTTTTCATCATGGTACTTGCCCAAAGCGCCACTGTAGTGGTTTTCATTGAAGGACGGTTTTTTTCTTTACTGTTTTCAAATTTTATTTTTTTTGGATTTTCATATTTTTTGATTTTTTTTTGGACTTTTCTGAAAGATTTTAAGCTCATGTTGAACCATCTGGTGGTGTTGATGTAG
>VDFB02379503.1:0-52833 GCA_007258455.2 Sequoia sempervirens | reverse complement strand
TATTATGATAGGGTTATTGTGTCCAAGATTATTGTGGCCAAGTTATTGTGTCCTGATACCTACCTTCATCACTTCTTGTATCAAACTTACCCAAAGTTTCCTCATCTCTTATGATATAGCATTTTCTTCCAAATACTTCGAAATATTTAATAGTAGGAATTCTTCCATGCCATAGCTCATAGGGAGTCTTTGTACTATTTTATCTTGCTTGAACTTGATTGAATACATAAAAAACAATGTGAATAACTTCTTTCTAGTAAACTTCCGGTAAACCA
Source organism: Sequoia sempervirens (assembly GCA_007258455.2). Classification (NCBI taxonomy): domain Eukaryota; kingdom Viridiplantae; phylum Streptophyta; class Pinopsida; order Cupressales; family Cupressaceae; genus Sequoia; species Sequoia sempervirens. The sequence continues at coordinate 52,558 of VDFB02379503.1, read as the reverse complement.
ACTTCAGTAATCATTGATCTAGTAGCATCTTGAACTGTTATGTTTTTCCTTTCAACAACTCCATTCTACTAAGGAGTTCTTGGGGCAGATAACTCTTTCTTTATTCCATGCACTTCAAAAAACATTTTGAACTCATGGGAGGTGAATTATCCACCTCTGCTAGACCTTAAGAATTTTATCTTTAAATTCACTTCATTTTCAATGATAGATTTGAATTCCTTGAATCTATCTAATGTATCTGATTTCTCTCTAAGAAATATAACCCATGTATATCTAGAATAATCATCAATTAAAAGTATAAAGTACCTTTCACCAAGTATACTTCTCACTCTTATAGGACCATCAAGATCTGTATGAACTAAATCTAGTAGTCCAGTAGTGGATCCTTCCTTTGATCTATAATGATTTCTTGCTTTCTTTCCAAACTAACAATTCTTGCAGATAGCATTAACAGGCTTTGTAATTCTTGGTAAATCTCTCATGGCTTGAACAACACTGATCCTTTCCAAGTTATCAAAATTCATGTGATGCATTCTCCTATTCCATAACCAACTTTAATTATTCTAAGTGATAAAACATCATCCATTAGTGCCCTTAAGTTGATAGATATTCCCTTCAGATTTCTTTATGTAGTAATCAATGTTTCAGATCCTTTTTGGATCTCACATATCTCATCCTTAAACACAAGATCATATCCTTTTCTGCAAATTTGACCAACACTCAAAAAATTATGCCTTAAACCCCTAACATAGTAGAGATCATCAGTATGATGCTTGTCATCAAAACTTACTGAACCTATCCTACAGATTTTAGCACCAATATCATTTCCAAACATAACCAAGCCTCCATCACATTTTTCAATCTTAAAAAAATTAATATTATTACCAATCATGTGATGTGAACAACCACTGTCAACTACCCAAAAGTTCTTTTCTTGTTTAGCATGTAGGGAAGATACAACCGTACCTTCATTTTTCTCCTTCTATGTAGGGCTTTCTTTCACCTATCTTAAAGAATTAGTAGAAGTGAATTCATTGTAATTAGGATCTTTATATTATGAATCCTCATTAGATATACTACCATTCTCATTCACATAATAAGATCTGCTAGTCTTTTTCCCTTTCTTTTCTTTCACATATCTTTGTTTATTTCTTTTAGCTCTTTCCGAACACTTCACAACATAATGACCTATTTCTCCACAACTAAAGCATTTAAAGGGAAACTTTCCTTCAAAATTATAGTTGCATTTCCTCATTCTTCTTAAAAAGTTAGGTTCTATCTCATCAATTTTTTCTTCATTTAGATCTTCATGTTTTGTAGCTTTAAAAGTAGTCTCCGATTTGCACCCATTCCTTAGACTCGGCTTCCTCATGTCATAATATGTCAAAAATATCAATAGAAGATCCTTAGTACAAGTCTTATAATCTATAGTCTTCTCAATAGCACTCACCTTCTCACTGTAAGCATCAGGAAGAGTTCTGAGAATCTTCTTTACAATCCTGGTTTCATCTATAGTAGCTCTAAGCCCTCTCATTCTAGCCACTATCTCATCTAATCTCTATACATAAGCTTTAATATTCTCATCTTCAGACATATGTAGAAGATAAAACTATGTTTCCAAGTTCTATAATTTTTCCTCTTTAACTCTTTCATCACCATCATGCACTCTTTCCAAAGCATCCCAGACTTCCTTCGCTATTTTCAAATTATGAACTTTAATTAACTCAGAATGTATGAGACTATTCTCCAAGATGAACTTTTCCTTGTTGTTTACTTCATGTGCTTTGATCTCTTCAAGTGTACTCAAACCATTAGTAGGAGGAGTGTAAGGATTTTTTTAAGCTTTCTCCACATCATATCCGTAATACTCTAGATATTCTTCCATCAATAATTTCTAGATACCATAGTTAGTTCCATCAAACCTCGAATAATGAAAAAGAATTTTTCTAGCCATCCCAAACCTTCCTCAAGTATTTAATATTCTTCTAAGGAACCAAGATTTGATACCAATTATTGAATAGGACAACTGAGAGGGGGGGTGAATTAGTTGTCATAGAATTAAACCTTTAATTCAATCCTCTGAAATAATACTTAATACTACTTAAATGATTAATCATAAAATACCAATGCAAAAACTCAAATCCAACACATAAACACAATACCAAATTTACGTGGAAAACCTAATGAGGGAAAAACCACAGTGATGATTAACTCACACAATAGATAATATCAAAACCAATTACAAAATGGATCACTACCTGAAATAAGGACTCATTGTCCAGAACAAGGACTCACTGTCAAATAGAGATACAAATCAAAGGGCTCACTACCATAGAGATACAAATAAGAGAAAGAAGACTTGTTATAGAGACACTACATTTCCAATGAAAAAAAGAATTCCACCACAATCACTTGATCAACTTGCATGAATAATAGAGTTTTCCTTTTTTGCTCACTGCATCTAGAAACTCAACATTAATCTTTGCAATAATCTCCCACACTCTCAACACACACTCTTACCAAATAGAATCAATGTCGCACCAAAATGTACTTTCTCTTTTCTCTTATTTCTCTTCTTCTTCACTCTTGTATATTTTCCATTACTAACTCATCTTGCATTTATACCATCTGATGAGTCTAGTTTATGGTTTAATTTTGGTAGAATTTATGATCTTTTTGTTGAAGTTGTCATGAACCTTGATGTTTGAATGTTGATATTTCATCAAAATCATAGACATTGGGCCTAATTTTATATCTGCAAATCTTTAATGACATTAACATGTTATATGGACTATCTATGTTAATTCTACATGTGGATTAATGAATGTTCTTTAAGATAGTTACAAATATGTGATTATTGTGTGTACTAATATTTCCATGCAGATATGATTATAGGCCACTAAATTGAGAAGATTCTGCTAGCTGGTCATTCACCATAACGATTAACAAAGGGGTCATACAAAGGTCAATGAAGGGAAGACTATCGACGATGAGAGACTACTCATGCAAATCAAGTTGTAACCACCTTGTAAATGGTCTTTATTGCTGTTAAAAAAATATAGGCATTACTGTTGTGCTAAATCTACATTGAGGAATGTACGTCTGACTAGATTCCATGCATGTGTAACCTCCTCTCCACTTTCTTTGCTTTCCCTAAAGTGGCATCCTCCCAATTCATGGAGTTGATCGCCTTGCTTAGTTAGTAGCTTATTTTCCTATAAATAAGAGTCAGATGCTCCTTCTTAGAAGGTTGTGTGATCTGATGATGTACTTGCATTCTTAGTTTTCAACAATACAGTTACACTGCTCTATTGTACTCATGTTTTCCATTGAATAAGATGAAGTTATAAGTTCGTGCATCTGAGTTTACATTAGTTTTTTAGGATACTCATCCAAGGGGAGCTACTTGGTGAGCATTTCTTCCTTTAGTTTAGTTTATTTATTACTTTTTGTTCAATAATTAGTTAAGAATCTAGCACCAACTGTTCCTGCAGCCAAAGCAAACAAAGTAGTTTCCTATTTGTTTGCTTAGATTTTCATTTTTGTCATGCATTTCAACATAGTATAGTTGTTGGTTGATATTCAACACTTATATTATTTCTTTCTAAGCAATTTATCTTTAACATTATGTTTTTCTTAGTTGTAGAATGAATATGGCTACTTTGGATCCTTAGTGCACATAATGTGTTGACCCATTTCAAGTTCACGTCCCTAGTTTGACAAGTTTAATGCACCTTCATGATGATTGAAATGGCTATTCATTTTAGATGTCCAATCTCTGAATCACAACTATAAGGGCTTAGTTGTTAGATCATTGTAAGAGGCTAACATTTTTGGTGTTGTTGCAGGGGATGGTGTCAAACTAGGGAGTTCTTTGGAGTCATTGATAGTTTTTCTTGCTTTAGTATTTTTGAAAGTTTGTTCTTAGTATACCCCTCATTTAGGAAAGTAATGATCCACTATTCTTTTGCCAATTCTTTGTGTGAGCTAGTTGATAGTGAGTTGATACCACATGCATAGAGGAAGAAGGAGAGATGCTCATGGGAGATTCCTTCCTAACAATCCTGATCCATTCTAGCTAGTTGAATATTAGAACCTACCAAGAGAAGAAGAAGAAGATACACACCCATTTTTTGATGCATTTCTTAATCTAACTAGCTCTGAAGTTTCCTCTAAAGATCAAAATCAGCTTGAGAATCTCTTTTCTTTGGAACTACATCAAGCAGGCATGGGTGATGCAAATCGAAACATACCTAACCAATTGAATTTTCCTTTCCCCATTGCTCATCAGAAACAAAGTGACAACCCTAAAAAGATCCTGTTTCAAATTCTATGTCTCAAAGACACATGCCTCTGTTTGATTTCGACATACTGCAGAGCTATGACTATACCACCACTGCCCACATGATTAAGCCATTTCCACCACTCAAAGAAGCTGCCATTAACATTTGTCTTGTTGAGGTTAGACAAAACCCTGAGAACACATGAATATTTCCTCTGTGACACAGAGAGAAGATGACATTTTCTTGATGTTAGGTATGGAAGATGAGATCCGAGGATTTAATGGGTGAAGGTTTTTGTTTTTCATAAAAACTCCCACGCACTACACCCAATGAAGACCTAAAAGTTTCTTTTTCCCCAGAGAATTAATGACATTTGTACTCAATTCCCTTAGATTCTGATGGAGAGAGATATCTCCAAGTTCCTTGGGACCAGATTGGGAGGAAAGCAAACCATTTTAGGGTAGCTGTGCTTCAAAGAAAGGGAGAGCCATCAATCTTCATAGATGTTTCATTTACCAAAGGAGTTTCAAGAATAGACACTCTATTTGTTACATCAAGCAAAGACATTATAAACAATCAGGTAATTTCAACTGGGATACACTTCAAGAATATTTCCCATACAGACAGTGAAGGACTCCAAATGCAATATGTTATCTAATACTAACACCAAATGATCAGTAACTGAAGTTCCTGCCATTCCAAAGAAGAAAGATCAAGTCTGTTTTATGAGGCCATAAATGCAAGAATAAGCAGTATGCCACTAAATCCATTTATCTTTTTTAAATATATTTCAATTTTATTCATCCTGGATAACCAATGGAAACCCCATCCATCCAATCCATGGAGGATATCCACTAACCCTTTGAAGTAACCTCCAAATATCTGGCCTAATCATCAAAAATTTCCACCCCAGTGGAAAAAACCTCATGGGAATTGGCAATATTTTCTAGGAAATTGGCAGCAAACAAATCAATGGAGGGGAGGACAACAATGGCCAAACCAGCCAAATAGTTACATGCAACCACCTTCTCAGCCCTATCAACTTGCTATAATTCCTCCTCCTACCAATTCAAGTTCAAATGCACTTAAATATACTCATCTAGAAGCTCAACCCACACCCAATTCAAATAACAAACCACAAAAGTAGCCAATATACTTTGCTGATCCAAATCAATTCCCTACATATGTTATGAGTGTAAGTGACATCCACTTGCGTTCAGGAACTACTTTTCCAGCTCCATCCACACCCATTATCATCGAGCTTCTTGTGAAAGAAGAGGAGCCTCTGAATATCCCCATTCAACCCAATGCACCTAAGAATCCTGAACCGGTTCCAGTCAAGCAGACTGCACAAACACCCCCATTTCCTCAAAGATTTGAAACTGTGTAGGAAAAGGAAGAAAAGGAGGACACAACTTTTGACATTATAGATTAGTTGAAGCATATATTTGTGTCCAGATACCCCTATTTTAGGCCATAAAAGATGTTCCAATCTATGGAAAGACAATTAAGGAAGTATACCTTAAGTAGCTAGGAAAGAAGAAGAAATACCCCACTACGGTTCATGTGGTGGGATAGCTAGTTGACATCATACTTGGGAAAGTGACTGTTCCCAAATATAATGATCCAGGGAGTCTTGTAGTAGAAGTTGTTATAAATAGCATCCAAATAAAGAATGCTCTGATTGAATTTGGAGCAGAAATAAATGTAATGACCAAGGATATCCTACAACAACTAAATGTTGCAAGCATGAGACCTACTCCTACTATCCTACATCTTGCTGATAGTTCAACCATTAAACCTGATGGTGTAGTGGAGGACCTTGTGGTAACTTTGGACTCATGGGAGTACCCAACATATTTCATGATTCTTTCTCCTAAATCCACACTCAGTGGGTACCCTATCATTCTAGGAAGACCATGGTTAGCAACAAAAGATGCATATATTGGATGTAGGATAGAAGACATGACCATTTATGATGGAAATTGCACCAAAAGTTTGTTCTCTACCCTCTTGTTTAGCCATCCCATGATCTAGATAATTCTACATGGCCACATGTTGGTGAAGAGGCTGAGGAAGTTAATTATGTGGTACAACATATGATGTTAGAAAAAATCTCTTTCATGTAGCTTCAAGATGAAGATGAAGTATTGAATAACATCATTCATAATCATTGTGAAGTGGAGGAAGCATCATCTTCTCATTTTTTTGTTCCAATCGAGACACTTATGCCTGATCTTCCTACAGTCATTCTTCCTATAGACACTCTTCCTATAGTCAAACTTCCTATAGAAATAGTTATGTCTCATACACTTTTTCCACATGAACTCAAATTATCAAGCATTAGTGAAGCAACTATGATAGAGATAAATACACAAGTGCAAGTGGCAGAAGAAAAAAATCTATGCATAAACAACAAATTGAGTGAAGAACAACATTCGTCATTGAAAACCTTACTGAAGACCCACCAACATGCATTTGCATGGGACTATCATGATATGAAGGGATTGGACCCTAAGCTTTGCACTCATAGAATTTACATCAGAGATGAATGCACCCTAGTGAGACAACCACAAAGAAGAATTAACCTTGCATTAAGATAAATTGTAAAAGAAGAACTACAAAAATTGCTAGATGCAGGATTGATCAACCCCATCTCAATAGCCAGTAGGTGTCTCCATTGGTTATTGTTACCAAGAAAGGACGGAAATGGTGAGTTTGTGTTGATTATAGGGAACTCAATGCTGCCACCAAAAAAGACCATTTTCCCTTACTCTTCATAGATCAATTTTTGGACTCACTTGCAAGAAAACAATACTTTTCTTTTCTAGATGGATTCAACGGCTACAACCAAATCCAAATTGCACTAGAGGATTAGGAGAATACCACCTTTTCTTACTTGGTACTTCCATTTTTCTTATGCAATGCACTTGAAACTTTTTAGAGGGCAGTCATTAGCATATTTTTAGATATTTCTCATGAATGCATGGAAATATATATGGATAATTTCACCACCTATTGTGTTGATTTTAATGAAGCATTGGAGAATCTTAGGAGATTCCTACAAATATGTGAAGACCACAATATATTTATAAACTGTGAAAAGTGCTTGATGATGATGCAGGAAGGTACAGTCCTTGGCCACTACATCTCTCACAAAGGAATTCAAGTAGACCCTACAAAGATTGAGGTGATCAAGCAAATCTACCCACACTTGCAAAAAAAAAGATGTTAGGAGCTTTGGGGCCATAGGCTGTTATAGGTGATTCAATTGAGGGAGTGCAGAAGAGCTCGATAGGTGACATGCCATTAGATAGTATTTTAGTAGGGATTGAGTAGTTTTTTTTGATAGGTGAATTTTGATTTGTTTCTAATTGGGGATTGAAGGAAGTTACTGACACATGCATGCATCAAACTATGCTATAAGATCCATCTTAGGGAAGAAAGAGGGAGCTATTGAAAATGCTATTTATTTTGTTAGCAAAAACTTGTAGGGAGATAAATTCAACTATACAGTGATAGAAAAGGAAACATTGGTAGTAATCTATGCCCTAAACAAATTCAAACACTACATAACAAGCTATCAAATATTTGTGCACACCGATCATGTAGCCACTAGATACCTCATGAATAAACCCCTAATTACAGGAAGGATAGCAAGATCGTTATTGTTGATGGAGGAGTTTGACATAACCATTGTAGATAAACCAAGGAAGGCCAATGTTGTTGCATATTTTCTTTCAAATTTGAATACATCAGAAGACAATCATTTCATAGATGACTCTTTTCCTGATGACCATCTATTCTCCATCTGTGTGTAACCACCCTAGTATGCTGACATAGCTAATTATTTGGTCACAGGGAGAGTTCCTCCCCACTTCTCTCTAAAAGAGAGAAGGGTGCTCATTGAAATATATTTTCCTTTTTCATGGATTGTTGGATATTTGTTTTACACTGGACCAGACCATGTCATGAGGATATGTGTGAGAGATGTTGATACATATGATATCTTGCATGCATGCCACAATGAACCATGTAGAGGACATTTTGTAGCCAAGATGACAACAATGAAAATTTTGAGCACAGGATATTACTGGCCAACACTCCACAAGGATGCAGGGAGATATACAAGAAAATGTGATATATGCCAGAGAGTGGTCCAACCAACCAAATTTGATGAGATGTCACTTTTCCCTCAAGTAGTAATCACTCCATTTGACAAATGGGGACTAGATTTTGTAGGATCCATTGATCCTCCATCCAATGGTAAGTATTATATCTTGGTATGCACTGATTATGTAACTATGTGGGTAGAACTTAAGGCCATGAAGTATGGAAGAGATAATAAGGTTGTTGAATTTCTTTATGAGGATATTTTCACAAGGTATGGAGTTCCAAGAGAGATAGTGACTGATCAAGGGGCTCAATTCACATCAACCCTAATTGCAACACTGGTCAATGAGTACAACATAAGGTACAGGAAGTCTACTCCTTATCACCCTCATGCCAATGGCCAAGTTTAGGTTACCAACCAGGAGATTGAAGCCATTATGACAAAAACAATGGTTGTTCATAAAAAGGATTGGGAAAATAGGCTTCCAGAAGTTGTCTGGTCCTATAGGACAACTTGGAAAACAACTATAGGCTTCACTCCTTTTGGGTTGTTGTATGGAAAGACAACTATGATGCCCATTGAATTTGAAAATAAGACTCTTAGGACTACAGTAGACTTAGGGATGGATATATTTGAGGAACAAAGAGAAGAATCATGAAACTAAATGCTTTGGATGAGATGAGGAGAGCAGCCTTGCATCACACAAAGGTAGTGTAGAAGCAGAGAATAAGGTGGCATGAAAAATTCATCAAGGACAAGAAATTCCAGCCAAGTGATTGGGCATTGCTCTATGACTCAAGGTATTAAGATAATGCAGGAAAATTGTAGACAAGGTGGCTAGGACCATATGAGGTTGTTGAAGTATTCCCAAATGGTTTTGTTCATCTCATTACCATTGACCCTGTAAGATTCAAGTTGTTTGTCAATGGTCATCACCTCAGATTGTATTACAAGCCAACCTTCAAAAAGGAGTTCTTGCAGAAATTCACTTAGCATGCAACACCTGAGCTTCCTACAACTAAGGGAAATAGACCTAGTGTCCCTCCTTTTGGCTAATGAAGGTATGTACCTTGTCATAATAAAGACTTCCACTTTTGTGGGAGTCCACTTCTTCACACATCTACCCATTTGCCCATCCATCTCCACCTTTCTCTCTCTTCCATCACTTCACTTCACTTCACTTCATTCCACCTCATTTTCATTAATTGCTCAACTTATTTCTTAAAAGGAAACCTGTACTTTCTCCACAATCTTTGCAATGAATCTTCCATGAATCCAGGTATGTGTGCATTAATTACTATCTCTTAATTTTCTTTAGTGCATTCATTTAATTATTGTGAATTAATATGGATGTTCACCATAGAATTTCATTATTCCTTGACCCAGTCAAATCATCATTGCCACCTTTCATGTGAGGAAACATGCTCAAATTTAGGTTGGGGGGGAGATGTGAGTACTTTTCCCACATTTCAGTCTATGCTAGTCTATGACAGCAAAGTTTAAATCAAACCAATTTGAATTTTGAGTGAGATGACAACTCATATGTGTGAGGTGACACCAACCGCCGCCACCATTTTTCTCCATCATAAAATTCCTTTATTAATTCTTTACTACCATTATTGATCTTGTCATAATCTTAAGTCACCAAAAGGTAAAACAAAAAAAAAGGGTAAACATAAAAGGAAAAATATTCAAATGACATTGGCATTGGAAATTTGACAATGTTACAAGAAGGGAAACTTTGTAGAGTGATTATTTTATTGTAGGAAACTGAATAATGGGAGGAGGGTTAATTAGGAATGAACCCATAGTTCATGATGTATTACTGTAGGATGCACTTTCACAGGTCAAATATAGAAACTGTGGTTGGTTAGACTATTTCATGAAGCTGAATGGTTTTAATGAAGACATTGCATTAGAATTCTCCCATACATTTTCTGAAGGAAAATCCATAGTGAAAGGGTTGGAAGTATTGGAGAATGAAGAAAGAACTACAGAGGTTACAGGGTTGCCTATCGACGATGAGAATTACCCTACTTCCAAAGATTCCAAGTCATCTAGGGCTGAATTTACAGAACCTAGTGACCCTCCATTGAGCTTGGATAAACAAGGTGCAAAAAGAACCTCTCTACATGAGCCATGGAAGCAAGTAGCTATTTATGTTATAAAATATATCACCTATGAAGGATGCCAGTCGAATCTACATTCTATGCACTTCAAACTCTTGAATCATATGAGGCACAAGAGGGGGATGAATGTGTCATATGTGCTATACCACCTTCTTTCAATCATGGCAGCCGAGACTCAAAAAGGTGGGGACAATTATGTTTCCCATCATTATTTGATTAAATTGTTAGTTGAGAAGTCTCTACATGATGTATCTGAGATGACTTAGGAATAATTCATAAATATTGATCAAATTAGACAAGAGAGTTTATGACCTAGGGTTCTACCTCAACCTCATAGGTCTAGTAGGAGATTGGGCATGGATGAAGAAACTCTTGGTGCTTCAACCTTAGGCACAGGCCCTAGTGTAAACCCTCCTATAGCAGAACAAATAATAGAGATTAGTTCTTCTAAGACAGAGCACTCAAAAAAAGAAAGCTCCTCTCCAAATTCTAATGGTGATGTTCCTCTTGGCATCCTGATGAGAACTAGGGCACAAAAGAGAGAAGTAGAAATAAGAAAAGGAAAAGCTAAAAAGCAGTCGGTAGAAAAAGAAGTACCAATCTCTAAGAAGTGGAAGGATAACACTATTCATCCTATAGCCAAAGAAAAATGTGAAATCCCTCTTAGAAAATTAAGACTAGTCGGGCTAGCCTTTGATATGCCTCTGCAGGAAATCCCTAAGCCTAGAGAAACATGACAGGGGGATACAAAAGCTCCAATGGGGTAGGTGAATGTCGAGGAAGAGGACATATATGAGAAAGCAACAAACATAACACTAGTAGATCTTGCTGATGTTGCAGAACAAGTTGAGAATCAAGGGTATGAGGAAAATCAAGAGTTCCTATAGTAATATTTCCTGTAGCATGAGCAAGAACAAGAACAAGAGGCCCTGCAGCCAGAATTGACCAAACAACCTGAATTCCTACAACTAGTACTATATGAAGAACAAGCATGAATGCCAGGAAAAATGTTGGTAGGAATACATAACCCCCCTAATTTTATAGTACACACAACAATTATGAATTTATGGAAAGGAATGCAAAGAAGGGAAGAAGAATGGAAGGAGGAGAAATGCAGGTTGAAGAAGGAAATTCAAAACAAAGATGAGGATATTGAAGACAAGAATGCAGAAATTGCTACTTTAAAGAAGGTGGATGATATGAAATCCTTGGTACCATAAATTTTAGAATCCAGGACACCTCCAAGGGTCTATGCTTTACATTTGAAGGAGAAATATCTTTCTTTTCAGTTGGCAAGGATTGTCTCAGGTTTTAACCCTTCCATTGAGACTCCTATTGAATTTTTCAATGCTTACCAAATTGTTTCCCATGAGATGAAGAATTTGTTGTGTGAATTCTATTTGCATAATTATGTTGTGACTCGAGACCGTGATTGAAATCCACTATTGTATGTTGGGGATGTCCAATTAAGGGAATTTATGTCCTAGGTACATAATGAGATCAGTTGGGAACAACAATATGGGGCTTATAGACAAATGGAATCCAATATCTCTTTGCCCATCAGGGTTGAATCAAGAAACCCAAGGGACATTTATAGGGATTGACACATAATTATTTTTTTAGAACTACCTATGGTAATAGGATCATGCCTTGGATAGAAGTAGCTTACAGTGAATATGAGGTGGTGGCAAAAGCAAAAGAGGAAACTATGAAGAGATACCTATCTAGTGTATGATGTAACCAAAGGTTGCTTGCAGCCTCCTAGAAGACTTTTCACGTCTCCTTCCTTGAACCTGCTACCAATGGGTTCTTGTTGAGCTTTGAAGACTATCCAGTCCTACTCCAACTCTTCTCAAAGAGTTCTCCACCTGCTTACCTTTTGGAAGACCAACACCTTTTGTTTTTGCAAACTTTTCTCAACACCTGAAGGATCTAAGTGTCATCTTCATCACCTTGCTTGAACTGCTTGCAGGGGAGTTGGAGACACTGTTTCCTTGCATTTCACATCCACTTGGAGACATTTTGGAGGTTCTTTAGCTTTCACTTTACCCGATCTCAAGATCTTGCCTTGAAGAGGCCTATTCTCTACTAGCCCTTACCAGTCGGTTTTTGGCTTTTCCTGCCCAAACTCTCCAAATGACCTAGCAAACAAATGTCACTTTCAGACACCCTTTTTGGAGCTTTAAATCTTGCACTTGGTTTCAAACCTCTGTCTCTACCGTACAGTGGTTTCCTACAATCAAGGAGGATTAGGCCTAATTGACCTAATTCTTAGGGTTTCTTTGTTCTTTGATTCAAATCTCCTTCCAAAAGATTGATTGAAGCTTCAACCCTTTTGTCAAGTGAAGATAATGTCTAACCCTACCTGAAGCTGTACAGATTCCGTACAATGGTCTCTTCCCCTGCCTAAGTTCTTCCAATTTTCACTCCCAAACTCCTAACTGGGTAGCTAGAACTCGCCTAGGGTTTGGTATTACAAATTCTTGCTTGCCTTCCCATGAATCCTATTGCTAGATATTTACAATTGACTGGATCCCCTATCATTTCAAACTAATTGCAGGAAGATCTCATAGTTAGTTCTTATGGGGGAGCCATGAGAAGTCTAACTGCTCAAAACTACAATTAAAACCCTTCTAAACTCTAATCTATAAATTCAAAACAACAACTATACTCTAAGCAACCTAGATACAAGATGAAAATTTCTCTACACTATCCAATGAACATAAACACAGTGCTAAAACAATATATACAGTGCCTTCAAGATCTATGTTTCTAAAGGTACACGGGTAACATAGAAAATACAGCAAGTTCACTATTCTTCCACACCAAAAACTTTGATTACAATGAAAAACTAACTGCTCACTACGAGCCACACCTATTTTGAAGCCTTGACCATGATTCAAGGGGAGTAGATTGAGCACTTACTCCTGAATTCTAGGGAATCCAAGACAACTATTAAATTGCATGCAACCAAACAATGTTGCCATGCAATTTTGCAACATTCTTGGAACTCTTTCCATCATCCTACATTTTAGGATCTCTCACTCCCTGATTCTGAGCCAACCACTCCTTCAACTACCTCTTGGCATCTTTTAACAACAAGGATGTGGTTAACACACTTAAGGGTTGACCTTCTCACTTAAGTTGTCCTAAGCTAAATAAAGCAACATTAACAACATTGATTAACTAAGATGGATTTAGTCCTAATGACTTACTCATCCCACACTAACAAGACCTTCTAAGGTCCAAAACAAACACATTAACACCCTGATTTGGCTAAGATCAGGTACAAGCCAAAACTTATGACAAACCAAAATGGAGTTAAGCCAAGGTGCTCCTACACCATCCTCCCCAAAACAGAAAATTTCAATCCACCCTTGGATTGAGCAAGTTGAGATCAATGCCCAACTTCTTGAACTTTGCCTCCTTGATCCACACTGCATCTGCATCAGGTTGTCCATGCCTCTTAATCAAATATTCTTTATACTCTTTGGTCCTAGTCCTCTTGTAGACTCTAGTGTCCAATATCTTGTTAGCTTGCTTGACTGTAGTGGAGGGCAGTTTGAGTTCTTCCACATCTTGGGTGACTTCGTGAAGGGTCTGATCCATGTTTGGTGGTGGTCCTCTATAATGCACCAGATCTACAACATTGAAAATAGGGGACAGTCCACTGTCATCTAGTAATTGCACCTTGAATGCATTGCTTCCATATTTCTCCAAGATAGGACAGGGACCTATCCTCTTCATTTGCAACTTATGAGGAACTCCTTTCTGTAGTCTAGGCTTGTTCAAATGCACCATCACCAAGTCACCAACATTGAATTGAACTTCTTTCCTATGCTCATCCACCTTAATCTTATGTTTCAAGGTATTTTCTGCCAGTGTTTTTCTGACTGTCTCATGGATCTCCTGCATTACATAGGAAAAGTCTTCAGCATATCCACTTCCCTTGACTCCATCCTTCAACTCTCTTAGCTCATAAACACCTCTAGGATGTAGTCCATAAACAATTTCAAAGGGACTCTTCCCTGTTGATCTGTTGATAGTATCATTATAGGCATATTCAACTTGCCCAATCAACTGATCCCATTGTTGACCATACTCCTTGGTCAAGCATCTTAAGAGATTCCCAAGAGTTCTATTAACCACTTCGGTCTAACCATCAGTTTGGGGATGGTATGCAGATCCAAAGGATAAATTGGTGCCCATTCTTTGCCAAAGAGTCTTCCAAAAATGACTCATAAACTTAGTATCTCTGTCTGATACAATGTTGATTGGTAAGCCATGAATCCTTACTATCTCTTTGAAGAAAAGAGAGGCTATTTGACTGGCATCATTGGTTGTTTTGCATGGCACAAAGTGAGCCATCTTGCTGAATCTATCTACAACCACATAAACACTGTCCATACCTTGTTTTGTCTTGGGTAGACCAACTACAAAGTCCATACTCAAGCATTCCCATGGCCTAGTAGGAATGGGAAGTGGCTGATATAGGCCTACATTTGAAGAAGTACCCTTGGCCTTTTGACACACTACATAGCTTTCCACATACCTTCTGACATCTAAGTTCATTCTTGGCCAAAAGTAAAATCTTTGAACCAGTTCCTGAGTTTTGGTGATCCCAAAATGACCACTCAATGCACCATTATGCTTTTCTTGTATCAAATCCTCCCTAATGGAGCCTCTAGGAACACATAGTTGATTTCCTTTAAACAAAAGATCACTTTGCAAAGTATATACACGTAAAGATATTTGCTATGAAAATGATTCTTGTATTCAGCACATACCTTATAAATGTCTGCAAAATCTTCATCATCTGCATATAGATCCTTGAAATGATCTATTCCCATGCTCTTCAACTGAAGTTCTTGTATGGTGAGGACTCTTCTACTCAAGGCATTTTCCACCTTGTTGAGAGCTCCTTTCTTGTGCTTGATATTGAAGGTGTAAGCTTGTAGGTACTCCACCCATTTCATGTGTCTATGACTCAACTTCTCTTGTGAATTCAGGAAACTAAGTGCTTGGTTGTCTGAATACACTATGAATTCCTTGGGAAGCAAATAGTGCCTCCATTTCCTTAGAGCTTGGACCAATGCATACATCTCAAGGTCATAAGAAGAATACTTCTTCTTGGCTTCACTTAGCTTCTCTGAATGAAAAGCCACTGGTCTACCCTCTTGACTGAGAATAGCTCCAATAGCTACATTGTTTGCATCACATTCAATGGTGAATAGCTTCAAAGCTTGGTAAATGTTCAAACAAAGGTAGCTATCTTCCTTCAAAGAACTCAAAACTCTTGTTAGCTTGCTCATTCCATACAAACTTGGTTTTCATTCCTCCTTTTATGGTATCCAACATAAGAGCACAAATAGCACTAAACTGCCTTATGAATTTCCTATAATATTGAGCAAGACCATGGAAGCTTCTTACCTCTATTGCTATCTTTGGAGTAGGCCAATTGAGGATGGCTTCCACCTTGCTGCTGTCCATCTTCAAGTTGCCATGTGATAGCACAAATCCAAGGTACACCAGCTCCATTTTGATGAACTCACACTTTTCCAGATTAATCTTCAGCTTCTCCTCCTATAGCTTCTTGAAAATCAGCTCAATGTGTTGGAGGTGCTCTTCTCTAGTTCTGCTATAAATCAGTATATCATCAAGACACACTACAAACTTGCCAATGTAGTCTTTGAGGGCTCTCATCTCATGAGTCTCATGAATGGAGGGGCATTAGACACATTAAATGGTATAGCTTAGCCACACCATAGAGACCCTCATTGGTTTTGAAGGTTGTTTTCCACTCATCTCCTCATGTATCCCAATTCATGATAACCACCTTTAAATTCATCTTGGTATATAGTACTCCAGCTTCACCTAGACAATCCATGAGATCTTCAATCCTAGGAATGGGAAACCTATACCTGATGGTTATCTTGTTTATTGCCCTGGAATCAGTGCAAAGCCTCCATTCTCATCCTTTCTTAGGTGCTAAGAAAATGGGTACTGCACAAGGACTGATGCTTTTCCTAATAAGACCTTGGTCAAGAAGTTCTTGAATCTGCCTGGCTATTTCCTCATTTTTTTGAGGTGTCATCTTGTAGGCTGCTTTGTTTGGAAGGGTGGCTCCTGGTATCAAGTCTATCCTATGACTTACAGGGTTTCTTTTAGGAGGAAATGTTGCTGGTTGACCACTACTTACAATACCTTCATAGGTTTGCAACAATTTTTGTATCTCCTTAGGTAACTCTTGCTTTTCAATTGCTTTCTCTTTGCTCTCCTCTCTTGGCTTGATCATCACTGCATAGCCAACTCCTTCTCCTTCTTCCAAGGCTTCTAAGAACTCTTTTTCACCCACCATGAGCAGTTTAGAACCTGCTGTTTGCACCTTTGTGTCTTCTAGCAAAGACTGAATCTTGAAGGTTACATTGTCTTTCTTGAAAGTATATGAGTTCTTTGCCCCATCATGCACAGCTTGGCGGTCAAATTGCCATGGTCTACCTAGGAGCAAGTGACATGCATCCATAGGTAACACATCACACAAAACTTTGTCCTTGTACCTACCAATTGAGAACTCCACCCAAGCTTGT
The DNA here is from genome assembly GCA_007258455.2 of Sequoia sempervirens. Taxonomy (NCBI): domain Eukaryota; kingdom Viridiplantae; phylum Streptophyta; class Pinopsida; order Cupressales; family Cupressaceae; genus Sequoia; species Sequoia sempervirens. The sequence continues at coordinate 35,445 of VDFB02379503.1, read as the reverse complement.
TCATTCACCAAGACATGTTGTCCTTTATTGAGCCTTGTGACCTTTGTAAGGGTTGTTAGGCATCCTTGTCAATCCAGTCACTGACTACTCCTCCTTCGACACACAATATTGTCGGGCAGAGAACCCATTTAATAATGACTTACACTTTCCTTACTATCTTGCACTTTATCCAACAAGGACCTTCTTTGGCTTGGCTCTTCTTTCACCGCATTCCTGATCAAAAGTCCTCCTATCATGAGGTTCTCACCTTCCTCCTAATTCAATGGTACTCTCTGTGGATGCTTATCTATTGTAGCCTGCCTCATCATGAACCAGGTTAGTTCTCTTATCTCCTCCATGAGAAGTACTACCTTTCTCTGGACATCTATAGGCTGGGTGTCCCAATTGATTGCAGTGGTAACATTTCATATTAGTGAAGTAGTTGCCTCTCCCTTGTCCACCACTTCTTCCTCTGAGTGAAACCTCTTCCTCTACCACCTCTACTAGAGCTTCCTTCTGTTTTTGAAAATCACTTCTCCTGGGCTCGGCTCGAACTCTTCCACCATAGCCACCTCTTGTCCTCTGGTTGTCTCTTTCCTCACCTCTACTTTTGGGGTTTTGTTCTTGCTTCTTTTGCTTTTCTCCTCTATCTTCAAAGCCATTTGATAGCATTGGCAAGTGTTTGAAGTTTTACTAGAGCTCATATCTTCTTGATAGACCACTTAAGCCCATTCAAGTACCTTGCTAGCTTGATGCTTTCATCTTCAACCACCTTTGATCGTAGGCACAATTTTTGAAACTCCTCAGTGTATGTTTGGACATCCATATCTTTTTGCCTAAGATTGTGTCTTCTCCTATGCAACTGAACTTCATAATCATCAGGGAGATAGGTCTGCCTTATCTTAGTTACCATTCCTCTCCATGAAACTATGGGACCTTTGCCTTCTTTCTCTCTTTCAGATTGTACAAACTTCCACCATGTGAGAGCTACTCCTCTCAACCTTGACTTGGCCACCTTTACCTTTTGGGCCTCTGTTATTCCATCACATCAAAGTGATTTTCACATGCTCTCAATCCAGTCCACAACTGAATCAGGGTCCATTTGTCCACTAAATAGTGGCACACCTTCCAATGCTTTACCACTTAAGGCCTGCAATGCCTTTAGGAAGGGTTCTTCAACAAGAATAGGGTTAGGCTTTGGAGCTTCCTCCTCCAAATACTCTTCGTTTTCCTTGGCTTCCTGCTCTTCCTTCTGCTCTATCTTGTCCTTCACTTTATCTGCTGTCTCATGGACTTCATCCAAGAGCTTCTCCACTTGAGATAACCTTTCTCTTAGCAACCGGTTATCCTCCTCTTGCTCTTCTACCTTTTTAGCCAACTCAGCATTAGTCACCATGGTTCTTTACTCTGGTGTGTTCTCTCCTACTAACTCAGTGGGCTGCAACATCAATCACAAGCCTTGAATCAAACGTTGCTCTGATACCAATATGGTGTATGATAGCTCCAAGGTTTGCTTGCACTAACTAACTAGAAGACTTCACTCTGCCTTCCACCAACAACCTGACAACCTCTCGGCTATGTCTTGACTTAGTTCATCAACTGAACCTTGCTTCAACTCTGTTCCAAGAGTTTCAATCCTTGTGCTTAACCTTGGAGGACAAACACCTCTTGAATCTGCTCTCTTCTTCCAACACCTAGAAGGGTCTAGATGCCAACTTCATCACCTTGCTTGAACTGCTTGCAGGGGAGTTAGAGACACTGTTTCCTTGCATTTCACATCCACTTGGAGACATTTTAGAGGTTCTTTAGCTTTCACTTTACCCGATCTCAAGATCTTGCTTTAAAGAGGCCTATTCTCTACTAGCCCTTACCAGTTGGTTTTTGGCTTTTCCTACCCAAACTCTCCAAATGACCTACCAAACAAATGTCACTTTCAGACACCCTTTTTGGAGCTTTAAATCTTGCACTTGGTTTCAAACCTCTGTCTCTACCGTGTAGTGGTTTCCTACAATCAAGGAGGATTAGGCCTAATTGACCTAATTCTTAGGGTTTCTTTGTTCTTTGATTCAAATCTCCTTCCAAAAGATTGATTGAAGCTTCAACCCTTTTGTCAAGCGAAGATAATGTCTAACCCTACCTAAATATGTATGGATTTCGTACAATGGTCTCTTCCCCTGCCTAAGTTCTTCCAATTTTCACTCCCAAACTCCTAACCAGGTAGCTAGAACTCGCCTAGGGTTTGGTATTGCAAATTCTTGCTTGCCTTCCCATGAATCCTATTGCTAGATATTTACAATTAACTGGATCCCCTGTCATTTCAAACTAATTGTAGGGAGATCCCGTGGTTAGTTCTTATGGGGGAGCCATGAGAAGTCTAACTGCTCAAAACTACAATTAAAACCCTTCTAAACTCTAATCTATAAATTCAAAACAACAACTCTACTCTAAGCAAGCTAGATACAAGATGAAAATTTCTCTACACTATCCAATGAACATAAACACAGTGCTAAAACAATATATACAGTGCCTTCAAGATCTCTGTTTCTCAAGGTACACGGGTAACACAGAAAATACAGCACGTTCACTATTCTTCCACACCAAAAACTTTGATTACAATGAAAAACTAACTGCTCACTACGAGCCACACCTATTTTGAAGCCTTGACCATGATTTAAGGGGAGTAGATCGAGCACTTACTCCTGAATTCTAGGGAATCGAAGACAACTACTAAATTGCATGCAACCAAACAATGTTGCCATGCAATTTTGCAACATTCTTGCAACTCTTTCCATCATCCTGCATTTTAGGATCTCTCACTCCCTGATTCTGAGCCAACCACTCCTTCAACTGCCCCTTGGCATCTTTTAACAACAAGGACGTGGTTAACACACTTAAGGCTCGACCTTCTCACTTAAGCTGTCCTAAACTAAATAAAGCAACATTAACAACATTGATTAACTAAGATGGATTTAGTCCTAATGACTAACTCATCCCACACTAACAAGACCTTCTAAGGTCCAAAAAAAACACATTAACACCCTGATTTGGCTAAGATCAAGTACAAGCCAAAACTTATGACAAACCAAAATGGAGTTAAGCCAAGGTGCTCCTACACCACTATCACAAAGATGAAACAACCTAATTGATGAGCTAAAACAAGTCGAGCCCCTATCTATACAGAACTATGCTACAAAACTTAAAAATAATTGATAGATATATATAGATTGGAAGGACAAAGGGATGATTCTAGCTTCCACTAACTTTTCAGCCACCCATCGTGTTGTGGCCTCGTGCCAAATTTTAGGTTTTACCACTATGATATTGTTGTAGAGAGACAAAGATGGAACATATTGGACGTACAACAAGGGTTCTATTGGGATCCTAATTCACACACAAAAAACACTAATGTAGGACAGTTGGCAGTTGCAAATTTCAAGGCATTGACTAAGCAGAAGAACAACCCTTCCCTTGCTAGAGGACTAGCAAAACCTTAGGTTGGAGGGGAATGATGAGTCTATTTTATGGTTTAATTTTGGTAGAATTTATGATCTATTTGTTGAAGTTTTCATGAACCTTGATGTTTGAATGTTGATATTTCCCCGAAACCATAGACATTGGGCCTAATTTTATATCTGCAAATCTTTAATGACATTGACATGTTATATGGACTATCTGTGTTAATTCTACATGTGGATTAATGAATGCTCTTTAAGATAGTTATAGATATGTGATTATTGTAAATACTAATATTTCCATGTAGATATGATTAGAGGCCACTAAATTGAGAAGATTCTGCCTGCTGGTCATTCATTATAATGGTTAACAAAGTGGTCATGCAAAGCTCAATGAAGGGAAAACTATTGATGGCAGGAGATTCCTCATGCAAATTGAGTTGTAACCACATTGTAAATGGTCTTTATTGATATTGAATGAATATAGGCGTTAGTGTTGTGCTAAATTTTCATTGAGGAAAGCATGTCTGATCAGATTCCATGCATGTGAAACTACCTCTCCACTTTCTCTACTTTCCCTAAAGTGGCATCCTCACAATTCATGGATTTGATCTCCTTTCTTAGTTAGTAGCTTATTTTCCTATAAATAAGAGTCGAATGCTCCTTCTCAGAAGTTTGTGCAATCTGATGATGTACTTGCATTCTTAGTTTTCAACAATATAGTTACACTGCTCTATTGTACTCATGTTTTCCAATGAATAAGATGAAGTTATAAGTCTGTGCATCTGAGTTTACATTAGTTTTAGAGGATACTCATCCAAGGGGGCCCACTTGGTGAGAATTTCATCCATTAGTTTAGTTTAGTTTAGTTTATTTATTACTTTTTGTTCAATAATTAGTTAACAATCTAGCACTTATTGTTCCTGTAGCCAAAGCAGATAGAATAGTTTCCTATTTGTTTGCTCAGATTTTCATTTTTGTCATACATTTTAGCTTAGTATAGTTGTTGGTTGATGTTCAACGCTTATGTTATTTCTTTCTAAGCAATTTATCTTCAACATTATATTTTTCTTTTTTATAGAATGAATATGGCTACTTTGGATCCTTAGTGCACATACTATGCTGACCCATTTCACGTTCACGTCCCTGGGTTGACAAGTTAAATGCACCTTCATGATGATTGAAATGGATATTCAGTTTAGATGTCCAATCTCTGAATCACAACTGTAAGGGATTAGTTGTTAGATCATTGTAGGAGGACAACACCATCTTCAACTTTGAAACATATCCAAAGTGGGCTATCCAAATCCAAATCCAAATTAGGTCAGCACCAAAAAATCCTAGGGTGGAATTAGAATGAGGGTGACCCAAACACATGCTTCATAGGGACCCAAATAGATCCAACATGCTTCATCATTATCGAAAGTAGTATTTCACACAAGGTCGACCACTCTAATGTAAAACACATAGAACCATTAAGGATGAACTTCCCAATGCTGAAATTAACTTCAATACAATTAGGGAAACTCAAATTTAGAACCACTCATCATAAGACTTCATCAAAGAGAAATCCAGACCAACAACATTTCTCCTGGACCTCAACATAGAAACATAGAAAACCACTGTTCACAATTAGTGAACAAACTTGCACTATACAACAAACCAACAACCAAAAATATGAATATATCACCTTCTAACAACCATGAACAACATAACTAAACTATACAACCATAGGAGAAAAACCAAACCAAAACTCGGAGCAACCACAGAACACCTACAACATATCTTTATTACAATTTTCTCAATATCCTCAACATATACAACCAACAACAACTAGTAGATAACCAGCTGACCAATTGACATCAATGAAAACACCTTCAATTTTTCCATTCTTGCAATAATTCCTTGAGTGTCTAACATAATGTAGCTTGCTAGCCTTATGAAGCAATTTTATTCCATAAGTGTCTAGCATAATGCAACTTCCTAGCCTTGTGAACTAATGATCCTTTTTGTGGGTACACACCTGTAGACCTGGTGCATCCTTCCCACATTTTTATTTATGAGTGCACACCTTGTAGACCTAGTGTGTGTTTCTCACTTTTTCCTTGGGGGCTACCTAGTCAATAGCCCTTGTGAGTATATTTTATGGATGCATACCATAACACAACTTGCTAGTCCATATTTTTTCCTTTTTTGTAGTAAATTTGAAATTGAATTTTTGTGTTCCTTGTATCACTACTACATATATGTGTGTTCTTTTGTTCCTATGTTAGTTTTCCATGAGATCATAGATATTGGGGGCTTAATCACTTTCCTTGACACTTTGTCATCTTATCTTTCCAATAGTTGTATAATTGGACCTCCCTTGATATATATTTCTCTACTTTAGTGTGATTCTAAGTGTAAGTTCATACTCACACTAAACTAGGTGTTAAACACAGTGTAGAAAATCGTATACCTTTACAATTTCAAATTATGTTTGGGTCCCTTAATTTATTGGACTTAACTAAGCTTTTAAATTTCCAAATTATGCATTCCAAATCCTTATTCTTATCTTTTCTAAAAGGGCAACCAACATTACATAAATACATTTAATAATTAAACTGCCTTGGATCAGCTATGTCCTAAAAGTTTAGGCTAGGACCCATTCACCCATGGGTGAATGGGTCCCCTTTATGAGTTAGGACCTAAATTAAAATATTATTTTTGTGTAATTTTAATGATCAAAATTTAAATTGTAAGTGTCATCATTTGGAATCTAATTTTTGAGAAATTAGATAAACACCTATAAATACCTATTCTTCTAATTATTTGAAATTAACATGAAGGAACAACTTTGGAGAAGAAAATATTATTGTCAAGAGCATTTAAGATCATCATTATTAGTCATTTTTAGCAACAATAAAGATCCTAACGTCATGTCAAAGTTTATGTGCATTCATGTTATCTTGTGAAGGCTTACAAGTGTTGTAGGTCTTCATGCATTCAAGCAATCAAACAAATAAAGCAACCAAGATCCAATTCCCTTGAAGTGGTGTGTATGAATTCATTCCTTCAAGGAATCTATTGAAGGGTTGTGAGTTGCAACAAATTGGTCATTCATCATTTCCTTCCTTTACATTAAGGTTTTTATCATTGACAATGCCATTGTGAAGTGGGAACACTATTCATGAGGTTTACTAAGGAAAACCCATATATGGAACAAAATTTTTTCCCTCTTTATGTATGTGCAAGAAACAAGTTGAAGAAGGATTAAAGAGATCTTAAAGAGAAATTTTGCATTATTGAATTTGTTGCAATCATTCTTGTCAACCTATGAAAACTATTTCAGAATTCATTTTCAACATTCTAACAAGTTTGTAGGTGTAACATCATGAAAAAACTGAAAAATTTAAAGAAAAATCAAAGCCTATAAACTCTAATGCAATCTAAAGTCAAACAACAAAGAACAAAGGAAATAGCTGAAACATAAAACAATCTCACCAACGATCAATGTAACTCCATGAATAACCTCTATTGTCCTTCTCCATTTCACCGTGATGGTATTCTTTCCCTCATATTTTCAGTATGTGTGCAAGTATAGCCTTGATAGATGTAATTATAGAAAAATATCAAAGATTAATAAGTAATTGCTCCAAAAGTCACAAGATTTCGGGAGGAGTAAAATGATGAAAGATAGATCAATTTATAGAAAATTGATCACTCGAATGTCTGGCCAAGATTGAAAGATCAATGAATGATTGAGATCAAAGGATTCAACATGCATTATGTTAACTGTTAGTATTGACATGAGTGATAAAACCTAGAAGATAGAGATCAAGATTAAATAATTATTTAATCTTCAAGTTTGGTATTCAAAAATAGAAGAATAATGTTTGCATGACAAAGATAAAGATAGATTAAAAGCAACGTTCTATTCGAATGCACACACAAAATTTAATTAATTAAATAAAGATATTTAATTAATAAGCATGTAAATGCATACGAGTTAGAACTAGATAACTGACTGGTTATGACAAAGAGTTTATTCGTGAAAGACAACCATTCATTAAATCAGGAGATAACTGACTGATTTAAATAGATCTCGAGTCGAGTGAGAAAGAATACTTAGATAACTTAAGCATTTATCTAAATATAGAAGAATGTGTTAAAAATAGACTTTTATGAATTAAATGATTATTTAATTCAAGATTCGACATTTTAAGGATTAATTAAATAAATAAGATTTATTTAATTAAGGAAAGAAAAGGTTAAATGAATAATTAAATAATTAAAGCATTTATTTAATTATAGTCGAAAGCATGATAAAGGTACATTAAATAAGAATTTATTTAATTTAAGAAGGATAAAGTTAATTATTGACGTAATTAAATAAAGAGCGTTTATTTAATTAATCAAGATAGAATAAAGAAAATGTGAATTAATTAAATAATTAAGATTATTTAATTAATAGTTGAATAAATGTTAAAGTGAATTAATTAAATAATTAAGTTTATTTAATTAATAGAGAAATAAAGGACTTTAGAGAATAATTAAATAATTCATGACCAGAAACTACGAATCATGACTAGAAACTACGAATTATGAAGAAATTGAAGTCACAGGCTTAGACCAAATTTCAGTGTCTACATTTTTACCCTCTTTGATACAATGTCATTTTGGCGTTGTGTCAAAGAAAATCAATCAAAAACATGCCCCAGTCATGCCCTAGTGTAAAACAGGTGAAGGTATGCCCCATTGAGAAAATTGACAATTTTTTGAAAAATTTCAATTTTTTTGGAAATAGTCCCGATTAGTCAATTTGATAGTTAGAAATGCAGTGGAGTTGACAAAATTGAATTTTGAGGTGTTAGGTATGTGTACGGGTTGATAGAATTTGGAAGCTAACATGGCCAATAGACAAGGTTGGAGGAAATGCCACCCAAAACCCTAGGTATAAATAGAAAAGGGGTGAAAATTCAATTCATTTTCACCCACCTACTTTAGAAAATTATTGTTTTTGCTCTGGACTCCTAGCAACAATGTCTCCAGTTCCCTACTCGCATCATCGCACCTACCACATCCAAACATTCAAGTGACCTATAGACATGGCCCCCCCAGTATGTAGTCCAAAACCAGCTCTTGAAATTTTAATTTGTACACTTTTTAATGCATTTATTTCACTTTTTAGTCACACATCACATTTTTAGAAAACCACATATGCATGTGTAATTGACGCATCTGTATGCAAAATCACGCATTTGATAATTCACACCATAGCTTAGCATAGGGTTTTTAGTAGTTGTATGCATTTTTTTTTACTTTGACGCATGTGATATTTTGCAATGCATTTGCATTGAACAATAGCGCATATAGGAAAATGTAATACATTTGTTATTTTAAGGTACATTTTTTTTTGTATGGACATTTTATTTGTGCATCATTATATTGTTACGCATGTGCATTGGTAAAACACATTTTCATTTTAGATTGACACAAATGATAATTTGAGACCCATTTGCAAATTTAAATGACGCATGTGATATTTTGCTACGCATTTGAAAATAAAATGACACATTTGACTAGCACGTTGTTTTGGGATTTTGGAATAGGATAGGTTTTTGATTCTGACATGAGGCATGCATAATGCCATTGTAGGTTGTATTGGATCCTATCTATACCAGAGATTCAAGACCATTGACTTTCCACTTTCATGATAGTTTGAGGAGTGGGGAGAAACATTTTCTATGGCATTTGGGTCTACATCATGTGACATTCATGCCCACTATTCAGGAAAACTGGGGATTGTTGACTGTGTTGTGTGAGTGGTGGCACTCAGAGACATCATCATTTCATCTACCTATGAGTGAGGTGACGATGACTCTAGAGTATGTGTATAGGATACTTAGATTACCTATTAGAGGGAGTAAGGTCATGTACGATACTCTGAGAGGATTCTCTGAGATGTGCAGATATTACCCCCACTAGGACATTAGACAGTTAGGGATAGAACACTATGATATTAGATGGCATGTCTTAGCTCAGAGATATAAAAGATTAGATTGTCTATTGTGTACATTTATTGGAGGTATAGTTCTTCCTGACCGCTAAGGTCATGGATTCCCTATAGGATGGGGTGAGATGCTTGTAGGGACGTTAGAGAGGCAGGTGGTTTATGCCTAGGGCCCTTGTCTATTAGCCATGTTGTATTTTCATTTGCACAATATTTCCTATAGAGAGGCATAGTCCATGAGTTGTGGTACCATGCTCCTAATGATATGTGCATGGGAACATAGCCATTTTATGTCTGCTTGTTACAATATAGGTTCACTATAGACCGCCTTATGCCTTCTATTATGTGAGGGAAAACACCCAACATCATCTTGGAGACATTGGATACTATAGACATGCCATTGATACAATGGTACAGTTCATTTGGAGGCCACACATGGATTTCCCACAGTGGCCAGATGAGGATGAGCATTTGACATATTGTTGGCATACACAATAATTGATTGGACGCACAGTCTCCCATGTGCACATAATTGAGAGGAAATTCCTAGATCATGTATTGAGACATTTCAGAGAGGTGCAAGATGAGCCTCAAGGTCGAGTAGAGTATGTGATATCTTCTCAAGAGGTTAAATTGTTAGGAGTAGAGATTCATGCTCTACAACTAGTACATTGGGATTGGAGAGGTGGTACAACATATCATGGCACCGTAGAGGCCTATGATCACTGGTGGGCCATTCACAGGCTAGTACCACTGACAGATCTAGATCAGGATGTGACTGTTGAGAGGTGCATGACAAGGCCGCGAAGTAGACATGGCAGAGGCAAAGGTCAGAGGGGTGGAGGTGGTAGAGGGGATGGTGGAGATGGAGGAGGAGGTGGTCAGAGGGTTGGTGGTAGGGGGCTATGTGGACACAGAGGATGAGGCCCACATTTGTCACCCATCCATGAGGAGGTGAGGGAGGGAGAGGATACTCCCATGCTAGATGTTGGTGGAGGTGAGGAGGAGATTCATGTTGAGGAGGTAGAGATTGGTGGAGAGGAGCATGCGAGACAGGAGGATATTCCAAAGGAGCATGCAAAGGAGGAGGTGGTTAGGGAGGAGGCAAAGATAGATGCTCTTGGTTTGCTTGGTGTATATCAGGATGATAATGATGAGGATATGGATGACTAGGAGTGAGAGCTTTGAGACAGGTTCCTAGAGGAGTTGGAGGATGATGGGATGGAGAGGCCATGATAGGATGATATAGGTCTTGTGGATCAGGACACAACTAATCTGCATGCTCAGGTTGCATCCCTAGAGGAGAGGATGAGGGTATTAATGTTAGAGAGAGATGTCCTATATATGGAGAGAGATAGAGCCTACATGGATAGAGATAAGGCCAGCCATAGCTCAAAGACAAGAGACCAAGTAGATATTTTTAGAGATCAGAGCTCTTTACAGTGAGCCAGCTGATGCATTCGCTCAAGAGTTAGTCAAATATAGTGAGAGAGCTTCCTATTATAGGGATATATATGAGGCAGAGGTCCCTCTAGAGAGATGGGATCCTAGTTTTCATAGGCACATAGTGGCAGGTCTCAGAGCAGGACTCAGACCAAGACAGTGAGCACAAAGGGGATTGAGGGGCCTCACAAATCTGGGCCATATGACAGGCCTCCTTTAGGACATAGGTCATCGGGATCCCGACATCATTCACCTTAACATTCTTCTCATGGGAGTAGTGGGAGTTCTAGATAGAGCCATGTTACGTTATTTATTGATGGACATTGTATTTTGATCATATAGCCTGTAGGCTTCATATTTATTGATACATTATGACATTGTGATGTGACACTTTTTGAGTGATATATATATATATAATTTTGGCAGAAATTCTCATGATATGTAGTTCTATCCATGATTATGTATTCTTTTATTTATGCATTTTATGTCTATATGTTATTCCTATGTCATGGATGATCATATCTACTTTATGATGTGTTTATGCAGCCTATGATGTGATGTTGATTCTAGATGATGATGTATGCATTGATTTTGTATGGTATCATTTGATATTATGTATGCAATTTATGATTATGAGATGCAATGTGATGTTATATGTATAATGCTATCTACATGTGATGCTATACATTTGATAATGATGGATGTAATGATTTTGTTATGTAATCTATGATGATGAATTCCTATTATGCCATGATTTCCTAGATATGATAGATGCCTATGCGTTTTTGTTTTCAAAATGCAAGATATATGCATGATTTATAATGTATGATTTTTACATGATGTTTCTAACATGAAATGCATATGCATGATGCTTTATTTTTTTGTGTGTCACAAGACTCCGTCATAATGTAGGAAAGAATAAATATTAGTGTGGAAAGAAGATGAATAATAAACGGCATTGTTGTTAGTATTAGCAATCTTTGATATTTTTCCAATTCACAAAAGGCTTTGCACTTTATCATCATTGGGAGGTAACTAATACAATTGGAGACAAACACCATGATATGACATAGATCAAGGTGTGCAAGGTCAGCCACCTACTAACAAAAGACAGTCACAAACAAGGATTATCTTAACTCATACTAAGGAAAAAATTGCCCTAGTCTTTTTGTCAAGGAAAACCACATTCAAAAAACAAATAAAATATGAGTCATGAGACATCATCACTCCTCTAATTCCTTCATGGAAATCCTTGAGGAAACTAGTAACATGACTCAAAATCCAAAGTTAAAAGACAATCAACAAACAACAGTAAAAGAAAATAGAATACTGATACATCGTTGCTTCTCTAAATCCTTCATGGGACATCCTTGAGAAAGCTAGTAATAGGATTCCAATCATAAAGTCAAATAAAATGATAAGATAACCAAGTTACAAATTCAAAAATATAATAAAATATTTTCCAAAACTTGATCTATTTGTTTGATTGTTTTGATTGATAAGATGATTGATTGATAAGGCCTGATTTCAGGAAAGACACATACTAGATAAGACGTTGAGTCTAGTTTTGAGTTTTGTGACTATTTGTATAAGGCATGACAAAAGCCTAGTTTAAAAAATACACGTATCATATAGGATATTGAGTATGATGTTATTGATGTGATAACCTGTGTAAGGCCATGTTGACTATTTGATAGTGTTTGTATGCAGGAAAGACTCATCTTGTATAAGACATAGATTGATTTGCTGATATCTATATTCAGGAAGGACTCATCTTGAATAAGACACTGGTTGATTGTTTTGATGATGTTTGTTTTTAGGAAGGACACATCCTATGAACCAAGATTCCAAACCTACATAAACACAAGAAACAAACACCCTATTAGATCATATGCAAGTTAGTATCATGATTCCCCAAGAAATCCATTTGAATTGCAATGAAAAGGAAATGAAATGAAGAACATAAACAAACACAATCTAAAGATATTAAATCCTATTCAAATGCAATAAAAACTCTTGATCTCTTGGGGGATTTGGTGCCAATTTGATGTGGAAATTGGCCCTTTCCCAACTCCTATGCAGGATTTGGTGATTTGATGAAGATATGATCCACTTTGTAGAAGATTGAAGTGTGCTCCAAGATAAAATCTGCATAACCTAGCTATAAAACTCAATGAGATGGATGAAGATTGCTATGGATTTGAATATAGTAAGTTTACTCAAGTGATGGATGAACTCAAAATGATTATAATAATTCTACTTGGATTATGGATGATCAAATGAGGAAAGAAGCCTCTTATTTATAGATTGACAAGTTGGAGAAATGCCCAAAATAGAGCAATGTGGGACTAACTTTCAACCAATGGCAAGGTGCCACTTGTCAAGATCAGAATGGTTGAAGTATGTGCACATTTTGATGAATATGCCCATAAATGCAATATGTGAAATTTGAAAATGGTGAAATGACAAGGAGGATGAAGAGTCGAATGGAGTAATGGCCACTTGGCTCAATGCAAAAGGACTTGTGAGGTGAAATAAATGTCTTGTTGGAAGGAAAAAGTCCACTTGGATTTTAATTCAATCTTGAGAGAATATTCCTCCATTATTCCATGTTGAGAGAAAATAGAGATTTAATAAATGAATTAAATCTATTTTCATGTGCAAGTGGCAAAAGCTAGAGGATGGGACATAGATTAGAATTAAATTAATCAAAGGTTAATTATTTTAATGAGAGATTAGATGATGTGACAAATTTGACTTAGAATTATGGATTTATTTAAATCAAATGTGAGAAGAATATTTTTTTAGGGATTTATTAAATAAAGACTTTTGATTTATTTAATAAAGGAGGATGATGTTAGCTTAAATTAAACAAGGTTTAATTTAATAGATAGACTTCAGAGATTTAATTAAATATAGGGGATTATTTAATTAACAAGAGAAAAAGACTTAATTAGATAAAAGATGATTTATTTAACTAAGAGAGGGAAATTGATGAATTTAATCAAATAAAGATATCCGATTACATGGTTAGACTGAGGGATGATTTAGGATGAATCAGTGTTAATAGTTGGGATCAAGTATGTCGGTATATTTTCCATGTCTACATTTTTCCCCTCTTTGAAGCAAAGTACTTGTTACCTTGGTTCAAAGAATAAATTGTCTTGATCAAACACCAAAATTTTTTTATTTTAAAATTTTCCCCAGTGCTACTTCGGTGAGAGAAATATGCTGATATACTACCCCCTCCAGAGATCGGATGAAAATTTTGATTTTTTGGGTGATCTTGAGAAAAAAGAGGACAAGGTGCCCGACAAGTCCAAAAAGGATCCAGAAGGCTAGAAAATGAGGTAAAACACAAAAAAAATGGTGCAAAATAGCCTTCAGATGGACAAAAATGGGATTGGGGGTTTGAAACCCTAACAGGATAGCCAAATGGGGCCAAAAAACCCCTAATTTTTAGGCTTAAATAGGCCTCGAGGGTCCACTTACAATTCCATTTCACATTCATCCTTAGGAGATTCTACAACTTTGAGCTCTGACATTCTGACGAGATGGTCTTTCCTACGTTATACATGCAAAGACCTCATAGTTTGACACAACCAATGACCTTGTCATATAGACAAATGGATTGAGTCATGATTTTATAGAGACAAACCTAAAAGGACTGACCTAATTCCTCAGGGTCACATCAATAGATGGCCTTGCCTAAATCTAGTCACAGAGGCAATGTAGTTTGACAAATGATAAATACTGACAAGTGAGACTGGCCCTGACTCTATTTTTTTGGATTTTTCACATGTTTTGATTTTTTTGTCTTTTTGAAGTTTTTTGATGTTTTTTGGATTTTCTTAGGACATTTTGTAATGTGTTTGGATTTTTTCAGAACATTTTGTGATGTTTTTGGACTTTTTTAGGAAATTTTGTGATGGTTTTGGATTTTTCGATGGTTTTACATCTTCAGGATAGCCAATGTAAGAACCAAATATGACATAGGACAAGTTCTTTCCCCTAGTCGAGTATAAGACCAATTGAATATGAATAGGATAGGATGGGGGATATGAAATGCACTCAATGTCAATTGTTCCAAGTTATGGGAAGGACTACCATTTGTTATGAATGATATGTAAAAGCGATGGATGGAAAAGATATGTGATAGGTATAGGGATAGATAATATGTACATGGATAAGCGATATGTACAACTAAGTTAGATTAGAATTATGGTAGACAAAGGAGTAGAGTCAACTACACATGGCATCTATTTTCTAGGTTTTCATCATGGTACTTATCCAAAGTGCCACTGAAGTGGTTTTCACTATTGGATGACTTATTTATCTTTACTATTTTCTTGATTTTATTTATTTTTTTGATGTTACCAAGACGCCTATTTTCTAGGTTTTCACCTAGGTAACGATTTTTTTGATTTTTGATTTTTGATTTGGATTTTTAAGACAAGGCTCTCAAAAGCTATGCGTAGAACTTCTTCAAATGAAGACTATTCATAGGAGCTGACAATGGTTCCGCTTTAGGAGTAGAGAGTTGATATGCTCCTAATCTGAAGGATTTTGTGACAATAAAGGGTCCTAACTAGTTAGGTTCAAACTTTCCTAGTTTCTCTCTTTCAGCTTGATTCTTAGGATTCTCCATTAAGACCAGGTCACCAATGCCAAAGTTTCTATTCAAGACCTTATTGTTGTAGCTACGATGAAGATTATTTTGATATACTTAGAGATGATCTAATGCCTTTTGTCTTTGTTCATCTAGGAATTCTAGCTCATGTAGTCTTGAAACTCGATACTCTTCATTGTCAATGTTCCCTTTCAAGGATACCCTCAAGGAAGGAATCTTGACCTCAATAGGTAAGATGGCCTCAGAGCCAAATACTAGGGAATATGGTGTGGTGCTAGTGGGAGTACGGATGCTTGTGCAGTAAGCCCACAAGGCTAGATTAGGTTGTAAATGCCAATCACGACTAGCATCATTGATAGTCTTTGTGAGGATTCTGATGATATTTTTATTAGATGCCTCTACTTGGCCATTACCTTCTGGGTAATATGGGGTGGAAAAATGATGTTGGATATGGAACTCTTCACAGAGATGATGGACTTCTTGGTTTTTGAATGGATGACCATTATCTATGATAATGGATTGAGGAACACCATATCAACAGATGATATAGTTTAAGATAAACTTAGAGATCTGTGTGCCAGTGATGTAGGTCATGGGAATAGCCTCAATCCACTTTGTAAAATACTCAGTGGTAGTAATGATGAACTTATAGCTATTGGATGATGTGGGATGTATCTTACCTATGATGTTGATCCCCCATTGGGAAAGGGGCCATGGTGACATTATGGGAAAAAGCTCCTACGTAGGTGCATGTATCAAGTCTCTGTGTACCTAACATTGATGACATTTCTTAACAAAGACATATGAGTCCTTTTCCATGGTAGACCAATAGTAACCCAATCTCAGTCTTTTTAGCTAAGGTAGGACTACTAGAATGGGATCCACATACACCCTCATGTACCCCATGTAAGGTTGTTTGTGCTTCACCAGTATTGAGACATCTTAGTAGGGTATTATCTAAGGCATGTCTATAAAGGGTGTCTTTGATGATGGTGTACTTGGATGATTTGCAAAGGAATGTCCTACATTGGTTATTAGAAAGGTCAGGGGGTATGATTTTAGCATGGAGGTAGTCATAGATATCTTTATACCATGGGGAATCAGGACCAACAATATCACACACCATCTTCGAATTTGGGTTGTCATAAGTAGGGACCAAAAGTTGTTCTACTAAAAACTCAAACTTAGGCAAGTTGCTTGGTATGTCAAGGAGTGAAGCAATAGTAGCCATGGCATATGCTGCCCTATTTAGAACACGAGGTATTTGATGAAAGTCAACCTTGTCAAAGTACTCCTTGAAACTATCTACCATACGTTTGTATGGAGTATTCTTTTCATCCTTAGTCTCATAATCATTATTTACTTGTAATATTACTAGTTGAGAATCACCATAAACCTATAGGTTCTTGATTTTCCATTTGATTTCCATGTGTAATCCTATCACAAGAGCCTCATATTCTACTATGTTATTGGTACATGGAAAGGAAATCCTGAATGACTTAGGGATAGAATCACCATGTGGTGTGATAAACAGGATATCAGCCCCTAAGCCATGATTCGTATAGGACCCGTCAAAGTATAGTTTCCATGTGCTTGTGTCAATGGTGAATATGAACTCATTAGGAAAATCTACAACTAAAGGGTGATCTTCTTGTATCGGTGCATCAACTAACTGATCAACAATGACTTGTCCCTTGATAGCCTTTCTCTCTATGTACAAGATGTCATACTCACTAAGTATCATTACCCATTTGGCCAGTTGCCCTATTAATGCCGCTTTGCTTAGGAGATATTTTAAAGGATCTATTTTTGCAATCAACATTGCTTGATGGTTCAACATATAGTGCCTTAGTTTTTTAGTAGCAAAGACTACCTCAAGATAAGAACGTTCAATGATACTCTAGTTAAGCTCATAACCTACCAATGTCTGATTGATATAGTATACTACCCTTTCATGATCTTCATCATCATTTTATGTAAGAAATGCTCTGAGTGATGAATGGGTTGTTGAAATATAGAGAATCAATGGTCATCCCTCAACAGGTGGCATTAAGACTAGTAGTGTGAGTAGATAATCCTTAATCAGTTGAAAAGCTTCCTGAAACTTACCTATCCATACAAAGGGTATTCCTTTTCTAAGTAAATGTTGAAAGGGATGTGTATTATCTACTAACTACACTATAAATCTTCTAATGGATTGTAGTCTCCCTTGTAATGTCCCTAGCTGACTGAGATTAGCTAGTGGAGGCATGTTTATGATTACTTTTACCTTAGCCCAATCCACTTCAATGCCTCTTATAGAAATGATGTAACCCAAAAGCTTTCCTGATTTCAATCTAAACACACATTTCTTTGGATTTAGTCTCACTTTATACTCTTCTAGCCTTTGAAATATCATGTCTAAGACCTTTAAATGATCAACCCTTTTCAGTGATTTGGCAATCAGGTCATTGAAATAATCCTCCATAAGAGTGTGTATAAGGTCATGAAATATAGTGGTCATGGCACACTGATAGCTGCTTGCTCCATCAATTTTTAGTCTAAAGGGCATGAAATTCCAGCAATATGCTCCCCATGGACATGTGAAAGCTATTTTAGGTTGGTATTTAGTTGCAATCCTGATCTGATTATACCCTGAAAAATTCATCCATAAGGGATAACACCTCATATCCTGTGTTCATGTCTACTATCATGTCAATGTTGGGTAGAGGGAAGTCATCCTTAGGACATGCTTTATTTATATCTCTAAAATATGTGTAGATGTGGATGCCTCCTACTAGTTTGGTGACTAGTACAAGATTGGAAATCCAATCTGCATAGTCGATTGATCTAATGAAGCCAACGTCTAACAGTTTCTTGACCTTAGTCTTGACTGTAAAACAATTTGTGGGTGCATTTTCCTCAATTTCTGTTTCACTATTTTTACACCTAGTTGTAAGGGAAAGTGATGTAGTACAAGTTTAGGATCCATCCCAGGCATGTCTGCATATGACCAAGAAAAATTAATATGTCTTTGTGTAAAAAAGTTGTAGAATTTTGGCTGCTCTTCTTTTGTCAATGATGCTACAAAATATACCAGTCGAGGATTCTCTTATGTACCTATGTTAACTTCCACTGATTCTTCAACTAGCATTGGTGACTTTTCTTATGTAATAAGGAGAATGTTCAAACCTCCATCCTTAGGTGCCTTAGAGAGGTTTTCACCTTTAAATGTGTCCTTATTTTTTTCTTTTTCATTGTCTAAAGGCACCTTCCATTTTTCACCTAGAGACTCATCATTTTTATTTTGTTCATTCTTTTTCTTATTTTTGCGACTGGAGGGTTGAACAGATTCCCCAAAATATGCTTTGTTGTCCAAATCAATGGGAAATCTAGCCTTGTGATCACCACTAGGTATTCCCTCTTGTAATCCCAACGTCATTCTCAAAATTTTCTAAGACAGGTGTGTCTTGTTGGTCCCAATCAATGAGCTAGGGATAGACTAAGGGCATGTCATCATCGAAGTTTTCAAATTTCAACAAGGTCAAGGTAAAAATTGAGTTGTTCATATAGTCACAAAATTTTTGTACCAAGTCCTCTTTGCTCTTTTGCTTGGATCTAGGTGGATTTTTAGGTGGGCCTAATGCCAAGGTTTGGCTATCTGAAATGGATTTAGCAGGTTCCCAAAAGGTAGGATCAAGAGATTCCTATTAGTAATTTTTAAACCATTCCTCTTTTTTCATATTCTTTGGTGGATAAGAATTCAATGGATTTGGTGAAGATTTCAACATCAAGTCAAATTCTCCAAATATCTTATCAAGGTCCATGGTAGAGATGGAGGATAGGGAATCCCACTCATATTTGTTTGAGTTGGGGGAGTCACAGTAGGGTTGGTCAGATGGTTCATTGGATACCTCGATATCTTTTGAAGCACTTACTTCCTTGAGTAAAGGAAATGTGGTACTAGGAATGCTAATCTAAATTGGTTGAAACCCAAGCCCTAAGCCTTTTGGCCACTTAGAAACAATAATTGGTTTTGTCCTCCCATCTTGTTGTAAGCCTAAGTTACTATTTCCATTACATCCCTTGCTCCACATGATTGTGAAACCTTTTATGATCTATAGGAATGTGAGCAAGTGATGGAGGTTCTTCAAGGTCTTCTTTGTACAACCAGGTGGTCACAACTTCTAAATGCATGGTTTCTTTGGTTAATTCTCCCTATTTTGTAAAGTTTGTTAAGGGAGGAATGTGTATGGTAACCACTGATTGTCTCCTACCTGTTGTAGGTAAATAGTATGATTTAGGAGGAATCAGATGGCTAACACAATAAGATGTCTTCATGTGATATTCTCCACAACCCTCTTGTCTTGGATCTTGACCCTAGTAGTGGAAGGAAATGAAGGTGAAGTAGATGTTCTAGTGAGAGTGGATGGATCAACGTAATGAGGCTTCTTGGTTTACATGCACTTGGTGCTAAGGTGTCTCTCGTAGACTGGTGCAATATTGGAATGGATTTGGTCCACCATCTATTATTATTTCAGTGCCATTGTAAGGTAATTTTAGACATTGATGATATGTGGAAGAGACTACCTTCATGGCATGAATCCATGGTGTTCCTAGTAGAAGATTGTATGGAAGGTTGAGATCCAAGACTTGAAATTTTGTCTCCATAACTGCAAGACCAATTATGATAGGAAGTGTTACCACCTCCTTTGATTTTCATTCCTCATCATCATAAGCCTTAATGAAAATGCTTTTGGTTGTGTCTACACATGCTTTTGAGAAAGTTAATACCTTAATAAATTTTAAAGTGCAAAGATTTAACCCTTCTCCTCCATCTACTAGAACTCGTCTAACTTTGGTTTTATCAACAAGGACTTCAAGATGTAATGGGTCGTTATGATTTGTCTTTTCAATTGCATAGTCTTGTTCGGAGAATGTGGCATGATGACTATTGGTCAAGTAGCCCAACATTTCCTTGAAACGATTGACATCAAGATCATTAGGAACCATCATGCTTTGTAAAGCCTTATCTAAAATGGATCGATGTTCAAGGGAAATACGCAATAGTTCCAAGATGGAAATTTGGGCTGGGATCTTCCCCAACTGATCAAGTAAGTTATACTATAGCTTGTAAGTCTATGGCGTATGATGTAATGAAGGGCCTTGGATGGTGATCTTGGTATGACGAGTGTTAACAACACACTCAAGAATTTTATTTATGGTAATGGTATTGACATGGTCATCAATAGCTCACATATGATTTATAATGGGGCCACTATAATCATGCTTGACGCTAGCATAGTTGGAGGAAGTATTGGTCTTGTTACTTGAATGAGGAGATTTTCCTTTCCCATGATGTAATGGATCCAAAAAATCCTTATGATCAGTCTTCGAAGATGTAAGTTTTTTTCCATTGACCTTAATAGTTCTGTTATCAACAAAGTCTTGTATGATGTTTTTTAGTTGACAAAAATTTTGTAGGGTATTTCCTTTGGTCTAATGGAAATCACAAAAGGAATTATATTCCCACCAAGATGGTTTGAATTTCCTTGGATCATATTGTCTTTGCTCCTGAAGCTATATAAGATTGTGTTGCATTAGTTGTTTGAATACTAACTCGATGGGTTCTCCAAGGGGTGTAAACTCACATTTTGGAAATTGTCTCTTTTGTTGTGGCCATTGTGTTTTTTGGGTAGTGTTGGGGGTTTGGTTAATAGTGTTGAGTGTGTTAGTAGAAGGAATATTTCCTCTAAGTGTGATGATCAGTCCTACTTTTAAAGTCTTGTTATGCCTTGCATAACCACCCCATTTTATTCTGGAACAAAACGGGTCCCCCCTTTTTTCTTTTTCTTTCGTTACCTTTGGTTATTTGCTTTGACCTTTGGAATTCTTTCGTTTTCCTCCTTGGTCTATTTTTTTCGCTTTGTCAGATTTTGGTTTTGTCTCAGCTCGAGTTGGTTTTAATCTTTGTAGAAACTGAGTGAAATCATAAATAATAGATTTTATATGCTTTTGAGAACTAATAGAGGCATTTGTGTTGCAGGATTGAATTATTCATCTGAAGATATCTCTCAAGGAAGTCGGTTGGAAGACATGCCTCAATCCAGTTTAGCATAAAAATCCTGAAGATGGAACTCGCTGAGACTTTTCAGATGTCTTGCTGACTGACAGTATGTTATTCGTTTGGGATCCACTAGTTGCCATGACATCTTGATCGCCACAGGTTTTATATGTCTCCCCGACATGTTGAAGTCTCGCCGACCATTGCACACAGGTTTAGCGTCGCTAAAAGATTTGTGCTCGATGAAAGGTCTTGCCGACCCATAAAGTCTCAGTGAAAGTTTATACCTTCGGCATAAGGTCTGGCCGAAGGGGCAAGGTCACGGTGACAAAGGTGGCTTCGGGACAAAGTCTCACCGATAGGGTGGACTCTATCCAAGGTGAAGCGATGTTGGCATGGTGGTTTGAGTTTGGCATCAACTCCTGCCAACCGAGTGATGTCTCACCGAAAGGATGGCACCTTTGGTATAAGGTTGTGGTCTCAGAGAGATGTCCTACCAACATGGGGGAGTCTCAGCGAAAGTTGTGAGCTCGAGAAAAGGTCTCGCCGACCAATCAATGTCTCCCTGAAATAAAGTGGGCTCTCGTTGAAACAAGGTGGCTTCAATGTAATCTCTTGCTGACCCAATAGGGTCTTGCAAAAATAGAATGAGCTCGAGGAGAATGGAGGAGCTCGACATGATGTCCTGCCGACAAGCAATGGTCTCACCGATGGTTTTAAACCTTCAGCATAACTAATGGAGCCCATCGTGATGTCTGGCCAACCCGATAGTGTCTCGCCAAAGGAAGAGGGGCTCGATGTGATGTCATGCTGAGGGAATAAAATCTTGTCAATAGTGTCTCACCAAAGGAAGAGGGCCTTGATGTGATGTCATTCCAAAAGATCTGAGGGCCGAATCTCTTGTAACCAACTGAAATTTTGTTAACCCTAAAAAAGGGGTTGACTTTCTTTTTTGGCACGTTTTGTATATATGGCATTTTTTTCCTCTTTCAAAAAAAGGATGAGTTTTAGAAGATAGAGAGAGATTTTCAAGTAATAGGAATTTTTTGGAAGATAGAGGAGACAAAACTACATCCTGTTTCTATGTAATGGGGGCTTCTTTTGTGTTATTAGTTAGGAATTAGATTCAGCATAGGCAATAATGTATCTTTCAAGTTTTCTTAGTGTAGATGGAAACAAGCTGAAGATATAGGTTTTTTGTACACTGGTGATTGTGCCAGGATTGTAAATGTTGCTTATCTGTTTCACTAACAGTAGAAGCAACCAGTTTTAAATCTACTTCGTATTGTGTTCCTGAATGGTATTCATCTTCAGTTAATCATTTGATCTGAAAAGCTTTCAAGGAATGAAGTCTTATTTTATGTTTTGTTTAAATAGTGATTTGTAATCTGCTGTTGAAATTAGCACTATGAATGAATGAAACTGTGTGTTAATCACAAGTTAATTTTGTTTGGCAGTTTTAGTTAGCAAGTCTTTGAAAGGTAATAAGTCTGGTTAAGTTGGATGAACTATTATTCTCTTCAGTTCCAAAGCTTTGATCTATCTTTTTCTATTTCTTTAAAAACCCCAGTTAAAGTAGGTTTAAGTTTATGTTTGATCTTAGGAAAATCCACAAGCTCAACACCAACAGGCCCCTTGAACATTATAGTTCCCATCAACCACTGAGCAAAATCAACATAGTTGAGAACCAATTACAAAGACCTTGGGAGTTAAGATATCCATGTGTTATTCTTTCTCTTTCAGGAGAAACATAATAGTAATATTTTGTTTAACTATTGTTGTGCTCACTAGAACCATCAACAAAAATTGGCGCTAGAAGGAGGGCCTAGAAGAGAAAACTGGATAATACTAGGTTTTTATCACCAAAAAAGTCCCGTAGAGTTCTTCGATCAGCTGAAAATCCTCCACCTCTAATAGAACTTAAGACCCCAACAAGACACAAGATTCATAAGACTGGGGCAACCATCATCCCACACTTGTTAGCCCCGCTCACTCCACCAGGCTTTTCACCAATACCCCAGTGGATACCTATCAATCCACTACCAAATCCACCTCAAGTTCCATCATAGCTGGTTTAACCCATCCAATAGCGGGCTCAACCACCACCACCACCAATGGCGTTCTTTCAGAATAATCCCTCTCCATTGGGGACTATTCCTAGAGGTTTTCATGATATGCCTACGAATCCTGAGAAATTTTGTCCCAAGTACATTCATGGCAAATCAAGGAGTGTTGAAGAGCACATACAAGCTTTTAAGGATGCTTGTACCAGGGCTCAGATAGCTCACCATGATGTAGTTTGCAGGTTGTTCCCTTATTCCTTAGGGGTTATGGCTTACAATCGGTACCTAAACCTTCCTCAGTGTTCTATTCTGAGTTGGATAGACCTAGAGAATGCTTTCATCAATTAGTTCAGAATCTATGTGGATCCAGCCATTTTGTTCCACCAATTTTCTACCATTAGGAAGGAGCCAGGTGAACCTTTTCCCTTGTTTAATACCAGGTTTCAATGAATGTATAGGAGACTGTAGGACCCCTATCTAGTTGCTGAGAATAGTGCCATTCAAGTATACTTTAGAGTTATAGACCCTTTGATTGGCTTGTTCCTGTAAAGAACTTATCAACTGGAAGATATTGATTCCCTGTCTAAGGTTTATCATCTAGCCATCAAGCTGCAACAACAAATTAGCCCTCAACAGGGAAGTTTGGGAGGAGGTTTTCCTTCAATGGGGTATCAGATGCATAGCCCAAACCCTTTATTCAATACTATCCCAAGAATGTCTCCTTCCCATTATGGACCTATGTTTGAGTTGTAGACTCAATCTCCTATTCCTTTCTTTGCTAATGAAGCTCCTAACTTCTTTCAACAATCACAGGCTCATCATAGTCCGCATGGTCATCATAACCAAACTGGAACACCAAATCATGGTGATCAGCCACTTGTTGCTAAGAGTGTTGAAAGTGAAAAGATAGTCCAACTCACAAATGAGGTGGAGACCTTTAAGAAAACTCTATCTCAAGTCACAAATGACATGGCTTAGCCTATATTGAACCCTTCTCAAAACCAAGGTAATTATCCTAATCAGGGCAATAATAATCAGGGTAATTATCAAAATCATAACAATCATGACCAAAGGAGTTATCAAGGCCAAAACTCCCCTAACCAAGGCTATCAAAATAAAAATAGAGGATATAACCAGAGGCCAAATAACAACCGACAATGGAATACAGGGCCAAATAATGGTGGAGTCTCTCACAATTATCAAGTTAATGAGGAAAGGTCACATACTGCAAACGTGGATGACCTTAATTTTATGACTAACTAGTGTAGGTTACATGATACTGCAACCAATTCTAAGGTAAACTACCCTGAAATGGAGAAAGTTGTCAAGATGGCACAGGCAGATGCCCAAACATTCCAAGGGAATTCAAACAAAGGAGGTGAATCTATAGATACAACAATGACTTATGACCTCTTTGAGGAAGAACCCTCATTCCCAATGCAGAGTGAGAATGAACCAGAGGAAGATTCCTATGATGCCCAAGCCTTTCAGACAAAGGGAGGACACTTCCTAAGAAATTAGAATAAGGGTCCATTCACTACATCAGCACCGCCTAATCCCATGGTGCCTCTGAATCAAAGTGTTGATAAAAACCCTCCTCCACCAAAAGGTCCACCTGACTTCCATAACAAAGGTAATTCACCTGGTGTTGTCAGATGTAATGCAAGCTATGACACATCATTTGATATTTTTGTTGAGATGTAGAGACAAAAAACCTCTTTATCATATTTTGACATCCTAAAGTGGTGCCCTGCTCAATGAGAGATAGTGCTGAAATCTTTAGAGGAAGCTGATAAATTAAAAGGGAAAAACAAGGTGCCACCTGCTGCAAACATGAAGCAGCTTTATACAAAAGCAAGGTAGGTACCCCACCATTACTTTTGAGTTTAAGAATCTCTGGGAAGAATCTACGTAATTTCCTGCTAGATTCAGGGGCTTCTGGCAATGTTATGTCATTTTTTGTATGCAAGAAATTGGGATTGAACCATAGCCAAACAAACAAGAAGGTCATCTAGCTTGACAAAACAGAGGTTAATGTAGTTGGAGAATTGAGAAATATACATGTGCAAGTAGGGTCTGACCCTAGGATCCTAACCAACATAGATATTCAAGTAGCAAACATTCCTGAGACTTATGGTATGCTGTTGAGCAGAGATTTGATGAAAAGTATAGGGGAATATCTCTCCCTCGACTTTTCACATGTGGCTACCATGGAGGGGAGTGCCTATGCAAATTAGGATTGAAAGCAAACCTCACCTCAAGCATATCATCACTGAATATGACTGTCTGAATGAGGTAGGTTATTTTGAAACCACGATAGGCGTCTACAAAAGAGAGGAAATTCTAACCTTTTCAGTTCTTGATCCTAAAGAACTATCAATACAAAATTCCCCTAACCCCATGATTAAAGAAAATCATCAGGCATTGATCAGGAAGCTGCAATAGGATCAGCTAGTCTTGGGGGAAGATGTCAATCTGTAAAGTCTTTTACTCCCTAATTGGTGCAGGGTACATTACCAAAAGCATTCTGAATTGACCTGCCAACCCTGTATCAACATTTTAAATCATGTTTGCCAAGCTGAGGAAACTAGCCCAAGTCACCTTGAGAACGTTGCAGATCACTTCTCATTTGAAGCCAAAGATGTAGTAATGTTAACTAGGGATAAGACACCTTCAAAGGAAGTTTCTTCTCAAATTGAACTTACCCCAGTCACAATACTAGACCAACATATTTATGAGAAACAATCCAAAGATTTTCTCGATACCCTTGCACTCACAAGTATACCAGAACCCAAGGGATTAATCAAAGATGTAAGTGACTGTCAGAAGGATAGCCATAGATTATATGATATATCTATGCAGGAATTGAAAATTGCACCTAAGGAACCGGTTGAACACCTCTTACCAATATTAGATGCAAAGGATCAAGTGCCCCCACCTATGGCTCATCCTATCCAAACACCCATAATAACCCCAAAAGGATGAGTCCCATCTCATGATCATTTGTGGACCCTCACATTTGATGGATCCAAATACAAAATAGGATGTGGTGTTGGGATCAAATTAACCAGCCCGAAAGGAAAAACTTTCTTTGCTTCTTACAGGTTGCAATTTAGATGCACTAACAATGTGGCAGAATATGAAGCTCTAGCTCGAGGGCTAATGTTTGCACATAAGCATAAAGTTACTGTATTAATGGTTAAAGCGGATTCAAAAGTAGTTGTCAAGCAAGTGCATAGCCAATACACATGTCACAATAGAAGGCTGGCAGCTTATAGAAATTGGGTATGGAACCTAATTGAAGACTTTGATGCTTTTGGGATTAGCTTAATCCCTAGAGAGGAGAATCAGATAGCTGATTCATTAGCTGTCACTACAGGTACCCTGAAACCCATGCAAGGTTCCAAGATTAAGAGATTCTCAGTAGAGTTTATTTCCACCCCAGCTATTCCTGATAATGTCAATAACTTTCAAGTCTTTGATGATGATCGACATATCCTTGTTTTTCTAGCAATTTCAGATGTTTTTGAAGGGCGGATCATTGATGAGTCCAACAGGGATCAAGGAGATTGGAACCTTGAAGATTGTGATATAGAGGGGGTCCTCAATTTAAAAAGTAATAGCATTCCCAAGGGAATGGTGGCCTTAGAAAGAATTTTTGATTCAGACCCAAGGGCTCAGGAGAAGATATCAGCTGAAGATAAAGGAGGTGAATATTAGACTATTAACCTAGCTGATTCTAGCCCAAAAAGAAATGTTTACATAGGGAAAGCTTGCCCTAAAGCAATCAGAAAAGATATATTAAAGGCATTGAAGAAGGATATTACTGTGATAGCCTGGGGGTACGAAGATCTCAAAACATTTGACACTTCTGTAATAACTCATACCATTCCTTTGAAGCCCAAAGCTAAGCCATTTTGGTAGAAACAACATCCTGTTAACGCCCTCATTGAACCATTGATATTTAAAGAAGTTCAGAAATTTCTTTCTACAAGAATAATCTTCCCTATACAACACTCAACGTGGGTGGCCAACCTAGTTCCAGTCCATAAGAAAAGTGGAGAGATCAGACTATGTGTGGATTTATGGAATTTGAATAGAGCTTCAGAGAAAGATAACTACCCACTCCCTTCACTGGACAAAGTCGTGCAGACTGTCAATGGGTCTCCGATGATTTCATTCTTGGATGGTTATTTTGGATATAACCAGATGATGGTTAATTGTGAAGATAGAATGAAGACAACCTTTACTACTAAACGGGGAACATTTGCTTATAGAAGGATGCCATTTGGTTTGATAAATGCTGGAGCAACCTTTTAGCTTGCCATGGGCGTAGCCTTCAAAGATCTTATTGAAAAATGCATCATCGTTTACATGGATGACCTGACAGTATTCTCTAAGGATAGACTGAACCATGCTGTAGACTTGGCTAAAGTTCTTGAAAGATGTATCCAATATGGCGTCTCCCTGAATCCTAAAAAGTGTATGTTCGGGGTTTCTAAAGGGAAGCTTTTTGGACACATAATCTCAGAAAGAGGAATATCGATCGATCCAGGCTGAGTAGAGTCCATTCTGAAGATATCCATGCCAAGAAGTAAGAAGGAGATGAGATCTTTCTTTGGAAAGATCAACTTTGTGAGAAAATATATCACAGGTTTTGCAGAAATTGTAAAACCATTGAATGAAATGATGAAGAAAGATGCCAAAATTGAGTGGAGTAATGAGGAAAAGGCCACATTTTCATAGGTCAAGCGATCCATTTCTGAAGCACCAGTTCTCACCAGCTCTGACTACTTAAAGTTGTTCTATATTTATTCTTTTGCTTCCAAACACTCGTGTGCAACTGTTCTAACTCAATGAAGAGAAGAGGGAGAGGAGAGGCCAATTTCCTTCATGAGCTCTCCATTCAAAAATTCTGAAATCAAATATCCACCTCTTGAAAAGCAAGATTTTGAGCTGGTCAGAGTTGTCAAGAAGTTCAAACACTACATTCTCCAAAGTCAAATTATTGTTGTAGTCCCTGTTGTTGTTGTAAAGTCTCTACTTATGCAGAGCGAGTTGGGGGAATGAAGAGGGAAATGGATGGCCATTTTGTAGGAGTTTGATCTAGAGATTCACCCTATGAAACTTGTTAGAGGTATAGGCCTATCTAAATCCATGGTGAATGCTGGTGACAACATTATTTTCCAGCAATATACAACTCAGTCCTTTTCCAATGATCCTTGGTATGCTAATATTATCTATTTCATGCTCAATAATCGATGCCCAGAGGGAATGGATATGACTCAGAGGAGAGCACTAAGAATGAAAAGCTCTCATTATATGCTCAAAGGAGGATTACTATATAGGAAGAATTTTGAAGGGGTGTACCTACGATGCCTCAATCAGCAAGAGGCTAAACATGTGATTAATGAATTTCATGGGAAACATGGCACAGGTCATGGGTCTGCAGATTCATTAGCACATTAGATCCTCATATTGGGTTACTACTAGTCGCGTATGTTCAAATATGCCCATCAACATGTAAGAATATGTCACATATGCCAAATTTTTTCATTAAAGGAATGCCATCCAGCAATGCCATTACAACCTGTTTATGAGGCAAGGCCATTTTTCCAATGGGCACTGGATTTTATTGGGGTAATTAACCCAAATTATTTTGCAAGACACAAATTTATTTTGATTGCCACTAATTACTACACAAGATGGATAGAGGCTATACCTTGTAAGAACAATACAACAGAGGTTTTGATCAAGTTCCTCACCAAATGCATCATAATTAGGTTTGGAGTACCCTTCACATTGGTATGTGACAGTGGATCTTCCTTTTCTTCTGTTGAGTTTATTTCATGGGATTATGATCACAAAATTGTTTTAAAATATTCTTCAAACTATTACCCACAAGGAAATGGAGTTGCAGAGTCAACCAATAAGAATCTCCTAGGGGTAATAAAAAAATTGTTAGAGAACAATCCTAGGGACTGGCATACCCAGTTGAGATTTGTGTTATGGGAAGATAGAACTAGGATCAAGGCTGCTTTAAAGACTTCACCATTTAAACTAGTGTATGGACAAGAGTTTGTGTTCCTTATTCATTTGCAAATACCTATCCTTGAGTTCATGCAAAAATCTCTACTCTAGTGATGATAGGATAGAAGTAAGATTAGCTGCCTTGTTGAAATTAGAAGAGTAGAGGGATGCCGCCTTAGAACAATTCTTTAGACACTAGGTTGTTGTCAAACGTTGGTTTGACAAAAGAGCCAAAATCAAGGCTTTTAGAATATTAGATCTTGTGCTGCTATAGGATAAAGCTAATGAAAAGAAGGGAAACTAGCAAAAATTTGATAAGCTCTGGTTGGGTCCCTATCAAATTGTAGAGATCCTAGGAGAAAATGCTTTCTAGTTGAGTAGTTTAATGGGAGAACCTATTCCATTTCCTGTCAATGGATAGTTTTCTTAAACATTATTTTGAATTGTGAAGTTTTGTGTTCTTGCTGTGCTGTGCATTCATGTAAATAATTGGTTTTTTTCTTTTTGTTAGTTTATGCATTTCTGCTTGTAAAAAATCTCTCTATGAGAATAGTTTGTTGTTCTTTATGTAAATAATTTTTTGTTCTATCTATCCTTTCTTTTTGTCCTATCATTTCCTTTGTTGTTTGGTGTCTGTCTTGTTTATTTATTTGGGGTTTCTCTATTCTTTCCATCTTGAAATGGTGGGTTGTTATCTGAAGTATACTTTGGTTATTAGGAGAGAAGTGCTTTAGATATTTTCAAGTTTTCTGATTGGGTGATTTTATCCTAAATTTGTTGCTTTATGCCCATTGTCAATAAGAGTTGTGGAAAGTCTTGAAAACAAGGTGCAAAGTAAACAATCTTCATTGGCTATCTTTGAATCTGCCACAAATCATCAAGATCATCTCCTTTGTAATGGTATATTTGTCCTAGGATGATAGTGTTGTAATATTTGAGTGAAAAATCCAATCTCCCAAGTGTTGTTATGAGGTCCATGGTAGTTTTCAACCCAGAATAGATGTCTGACATCTGACATATTGAGAGAAATTGAATGAAATATTTGAAACTCCAAGAGAAAAGAAAAGAGGAGAAGAATTATCAAAAAGAAAAAATGATTCAATATGAATTGGTGATTCCAGTATCTCTACTAGGGCTATGGACACCTAGATGGTAGTAGAGCAATGCTGTGAGAAAACTAGAGGTATCTTCGTCAGGGCTATGGATGTCTGACTGGTAGCGGAGCAATGCCTAGGATATCATTGCACAACAGCTAAAGGGAATCAACTCATGTAGTTCAAATCTTGCACATTGTTGTTCAAAGGATGAGGAGAACTTTATAAAAGGATGATGCACCATCAAGCACAAACCTATATTCAAAGGTAGCCATTGTTGATTTACATTTGAGATCTTAGCTTAGCCTTGGTTGTTAAAACTGACCCAACTAGAGTTGTGATGTTCATAAACTAGGAATTCTGGGTAGCTGAATCCTCCAGTTTCTTGAAAATGGTTAAACCATTTCCCCAGTCGAGTCACCATTTGTTATGCCTTGCATAACCACCCCATTTTATTCTGGAACAAAACGGGTCCCCCCTTTTTTCTTTTGCTTTCATTACCTTTGGTTATTTGCTTTGACATTTGGAATTCTTTCGTTTTCCTCCTTGGTTTATATTTTTTGCTTTGTCATATTTTGGTTCTTTCTCTGCTCGAGTTGGTTTTCTTCTTGCTAGAAACTAAGTGAAATCATAAATAATATATTTTATATGCTTTTGAGAACTAATAGAGGAATTTTTGTTGCATGATTGAACTATTCATCTAAAGATATCTCTCAAGGAAGTCGGTTGGAAGACATGCCTCAATCCAGTTTAGCATAAAACTCTTGAAGAGGGAAGTCGCTGAGACCTTTTAGATGTCTTGTCGACTGACAGTGTGTTATTCGTTTGGGATCCACCAGTCACTGTGATATCTTGATCATTGCGGGTTTTATATGTCTCCCCAACATGCTGAAGTCTCGCTGATCGTTGCACATAGGTTTAGCAAGATTTTTGCTCGATGAAAGGTCTTGTCGACCCATAAAGTCTCAGTGAAAGGTTATACCTTCGACATAGGGTTTTGCCGAAGGGGCGAGGTCTCGGTGATAAAGGTGGCTTCAGGATAACGTCTCACCAATAGGGTGGACTCTTGCTAAGGTGAAGCGACATCGGCGTGGTGGTTTGAGTTCAGCATGAAGTCCTGGTGACCAAGTGATGTCTCACTAAAAGGATGGTGTCTTCAGTATAAGGTTGTGGTCTCAGGGAGATGTCCTACCAACACAGGGGAGTATTGATGAAAGTTGTGAGCTCGGTGAAAGGTATCGCCAAAACAAGGTGGCTTCGATGTAATCTCTTGCCGACCCGATAGGGTCTCGCCAAAACATAATGAGCTCGGGGAGAATGGAGGAGCTTGACATGATGTCCTACCGACAAGCAATGGTCTCATCGATGGTTTTAAACCTTTGGCGTAACTAATGGAGCCCACTGTGATGTCTATCCGACCTGATAGTGTCTCACTGAAGGAAGAGGGGCTCAATGTGATGTCATGCCGATAGCGATGAGCCTGCCAATGGAAAAGGGATATCGGTATGACTGATGGGAATTCGCTATGACCTCTGGCCGGTAATGATTATCTTGCCGATGGTTTTTGTGATATCGATATAACTTGTACAACTCAACATGAGGTCTTTCCGACCATTATATGCTATGTTGATGGCTGCTATGAGGTATAATCGCATTGGGGAGACATGATTAGTGTCTCACCGACATGCGATTTTGTGTGAGTGACCTTTGACTACCCGAGAATCTTACATGTGGTGTGTTTTCCCAATCAAAGGGAACTAAAAGTGAACCATGGCCTGTTTGACTGATTGAATACCCCTATGAAGAAGATCAATAGAATGTGCGTGACATGGATCTGCTTTGTGAATAAAGTGATAGATCAGTCCAGGGTCTGAGGATGTCATCTATGAAGATCTAGGGGGAAAACCTGATGCTACTTCTAGAGGATGGTCAACTTGTAGAAAGATCTTGAGCACCACGAGGTTGAAAGGAAGAAGAAGCTACGAGTCTCAATGACAGCTAGGATCGCTACTAATAGAGAGGGATTGGCATTAATGATAATGCTTTAGGGAATTCAAAGTAGCTCAGCATGGAGGTTCAAAGGTGGACATGAAGGCCATAAGTTAATGTTGTGGTTGTAAAATATCTGAAGGCTTCTCTTGAGGGTGATCTGTCACCAACATGGACACGGGGATGAGCATTGAATGCAGCATTGACTTCATTCTAGAAGATCTGAGGGCTAACTCTCCTATAACCAACTGATATTTTGTTAACTCTAAAATAGGGGCCGACTTTCTTTTTTGGCACATTTTGTATATATGGCATTTTTTGCCTCTTTCAAAAAAAGGATGAGTTTTAGAAGATAGAGAGAGATTTTAGGGACAGAGTGATATTTTCAAGTAATAGGAATTTTCTGGAAGATAGAGGAGACAAAACTGTATCCTGTTTCTATGTAATGGGGCTTCTTTTGTCTTATTAGATAGGAATTAGATTCAGCATAGGAAATAATGTATCTTTCAATTTTTCTTAGTGTAGATGGAAACAAGTTGAAGATATAGGTTTTATTTACACTGGTGATTGTGCCAAAATTGTAAATGTTGCTTATCTATTTCACTAACAGTAGAAGCAACCAATTTTAAATCTACTTCATATTGTGTTCCTGAATGGTATTCATCTTTAGTTAATCATTTGATTTTAAATGCTTTCAAGGAATGAAGTCTTATTTTATGTTTTGTTTAAATAGTGATTTGCAATCTGTTGTTGAAATTAGCACTGTGAATGAATGAAACTATGTGTTAATCACAAGTTAATTTTGTTTGGTAGTTTTAGTTAGCAAGTCCTTGAAAGGTAACAAGTCTAGTTAAGTTGGATGAACTATTATTCTCTTTAGTTCCAAAGCTTTGATCTATCTTTTTCTATTTCTTTGAAAACCCTAGTTAGAGTAGGTTTAAGTTTATGTTTGATCTTAGAAAAATCCACAAGCTCAACACTAGCAGGTCCCTTGAACATTATAGTTCACATCAACCACTGAGCAAAATCAGCACAATTGAGAACACATTACAAAGACCTTGGGAGTTAAGATATCCATGTGTTATTCTTTCTCTTTCAGGAGAAACAAAATAGTAATATTTTTTTTAACTATTTTTGTGCTCATTAGAACCATCAACAAGTCTTTGCATCAACCACCCCATCATTGGTAACATTTTTATTCCAAGACCAAAACTTGTTTTTGTCATTGGGGGTGTTTTGCACAATTGGATTTTAGTCAGGTGTTTGTGTCTTACATTCTCCTTTTTCAATAAGATATTTTTCTAGTATGAATCCCTTTTCCACTAGTTCCATAAAGGATTTACAACAATGTACCCTTAAGTTACTTCTCAATTTTGGGTTGAGGTTTTCTTGGAACATAGTGACCTTCTATTTCTTAGGTATTTCAACAAGACATCAAATGGCTATAGTTCTCCATCTCTGGAAAAAAGTGATAAAATTTTCCCCTTCATCTTGTGTAGTATGACACAAGGTTGCTATGTTTATTTCATGGTCAATGTTAAAGGAGAAGTTTTCAATGAATTTCTCAACCAGTTCGCCCCATGATTTTATGCCATAGTCAAGACCTGAAAACCACTCTAGTGCAATTCCTACAACACTTCTTAGAAAGAGTCTCATAAGATAGGTGGGGTCATAGGCGACATCTATGCACATCATGGAAAATTCCCTTATGTGTTCGATTAGATTTCACTTTCCATTGTATTAGGGTAAGTTTGGTATGACATACCTATGAGGGAAATGTGTCATGTACAATGATTTATCGAAGGGAAATGGGCATAAATCCTTTGTTGAAAAGGTTTTCTTGTTAGAAACTACCATGTTATCCATATGTGTTTAAAGTGCATGCATTTGTGTCTATAGGACGTCAACTTTAGTTATTGATGTGTTAGCTAGATTATTTGGATCTATGTACGTGTTTTGGTATCTAGTGTTGTGTGATGGGTTTTGATTAAATGTCAGTATGTAAAGTGGGTTTGGATTTGGAATGTTAGTGAATGGGTTTTGATTCAGAATCTATGAAAATGAATTTTGATTCATAATTTGTGTAAATGGATTTTCATTCAGAATCTATGAAAATGGATTTTGATTTGGAGTTTGTGAAAATGGATTTTGACTCGAAATCTATGAAATGTTGGGTCGATTTCCATATTAGAAAGAGGGTATACCTCCTACCTGTGAGACTCCAATCTGTGGTATGGTACTAGCGACATTGACACTTGGTATAGTTGTTGTCTATGGAATAGTGCTAGTGACATTGACACTTGATGTATGGGATAATGTTTTAGATATTTTATTCCCAACAAGAGGACTGAAGGGATTTGACAATGATGCTCCTATGGTGAAATTTAGCCCCTGTGTCAAGGCAGGCCTACCAAATGGAGATGTGTGTATTGTTGAATCACTCTATGTAGGTCCTCTAGATGGTATAGCAGTATTCACTTGAGGTATAGTAGCACTAGTGGTAGTGGTGTTTGTTCCCTGGGTAGATGCAATTTGTAGGGTACGAATATCAAAACCAGGAGATAGTTTATCACCTTCTGCTAGGAATTTGGCTAAGTGTCATTGAGGATCATTTTCTAGATATTCATCTACAAAGGAAGAAAACTTAGGGTCTTGTGTGACATCATCTAGTTCTTCCACTATAACACGTCCTTGTGTATCTCTAGTAACAAATTTCTCTAACAAAGTCTT